>JAASFI010000217.1:0-42662 GCA_023333705.1 Globisporangium viniferum
GAAGCCACCAGCTTGTTGTAAATGGCGCGGTTGGAGGCGAACATCTGATCCAGCTTGGCGCGTTGGTGCCGATCTGGGTATAACCGGAGCTTGATGGTGCTATTGACCGTCTTGTCTGGTGGTTCCGTCCGCTCACTCGTCCATGCTCCATCCGAACACCTGTCGGACATCTACCTAGGTTCTTCTCGAGCAAGACCCTCCACGGCGTGCGATGCGCGTCAACGAAGTTGCTGACTTCGAACCAGGATGTGAGCATGGTTGCCACGACAGACTCGGACTGTGGCGGTGCGCGGATGGAGGGTCTTGGGTATGCGTGTAGGTCGGCGGCGGCTGGCATCCACAGCTCGTTGGCGAGGTTCCTATCAAACCACACACGAGGATGTTTGGGGTCGTCTTCCTGCCATGCTTTCAGCCTCTTTGGTAGTCGTTCATTGCTAGAAGAAGAGTTCAGAGTCCCACCAGATTCTCGTATTGGATCACTCTACTGGGTAGTGGTGGATAAACAGATATGTAAATGGATGCTTTCTCGAAAGCGACCCATGGACGATCGATCATTCATGTATTCCACATTGCGTGTGAATCAATCGTTGTGACTCTTGTGGCGGATGTTTTTTAGTGGCGTTTGTGTGGTATCTGTTGCCAATGGAACGGAGACACACACACAGTGACCCACGCGCCTTCAATTCACAGCAAGAACAGGTGCATCCACAGCGTGCACCATCGACATCCGACTCGCAGCGTTATCGTCATAACGCCTCTTGAAGATCCAGACGAGCAATCTGATTTCTCGCCAAACAGCTGGTTTCCGCGCGCTCCCACTGACTCTTCACCTCAATTTCTTTCACAAAAGAGAAAAAATCTGCTATTTATTATCAAAGGGATTGTGGAGCTGGTAAAATGACTTGGTCTGACTATGCGGTTTACCAAACCTCTTTACAAACGCTAGATCGTAGTGCAAACTAGTAAAATGACTTGGTCTAACTATCAGGTTTACCATGTATGGCAGATAAGAAGGGTGTCATACCTTCTTAATCGGTTTACCTTTGTATCTCCCAAGGCAACAATGCAACAAGCTCAGGCCCCCGCAATACAAATCCAGCGGAAAAGTGTCAGGAGGATTTTGCTTGAGGATCGTGTAAAGGCTCAACTCAGCTGGTGATGATGATTGCCATGGTGCGCACCCACGCAGGTGGTGAAAGCCTCGGAGCAGCAGCAGTGCTCCCATATCAGGTTTCACTTGCGGGTTGTATGTTGCTGTCAAAAGAGCCACCAAGCAAACGCCTGCGCCATATGCGCTCGCAGCACACAGCCGACTCGAGTCATTCAGTGACGCTGACAAATAGCACGTGCGTGGCCTAATCTTATTTTAGACTTGAAACAGCCACCGCCCTGCGTCAGTTGCACACTTCAGCATTTCCAAGCCAAGTGAGCAGAGCAGAGCAGAGCAAACGCGAAACGGTGGCGGCTCTCCATCATCATCCACCATCATCACATCGCACAACGCGCGCACGTTCACGAACGCCCATAATAAAAACAGCAATCAACGTCGCAGAAGCCAAAGCGGGACGGAGCGAGCCATCCATCCAGAGCCGATTCATCCGGAAGCCTCTTCGCGTTCACTCGCTCATTTGAGATCCCGAGTCGCGTTTTCCATCAGAGCCCACACAGCAACACAAGGCGGCGGCGGTTTCCTGCGGTGTGTTTCTTCCCACGAGCGCTGACTTGTTCGCATTTCCCGATTCCCAGCCAAGCTCTCGAGAAGGCGCCTGTTTTTAAAGAGTACTTCCACAACTGAACCAACCGCCCAACACTCGAGTTACTCAGATAGAGAGATAGATAGAGAGAGAGAGAGAGAGAGAATGACGCGCCAGGGCTACTTGATCCTCCACGAGAAGCGCTCGCGCCCCAAGATCTTCTACTTCTCGCTCGAGGACGGCTTCTTCCGGTACTACGCGAGCGCGCAGTGCGCCAAGTGCCTCGGCGAGTTCAAGCTCTCCGGCAGCAAGATCGTCGTGAAGGCGCAGAAGCGCCCCGACAGCGTGCCGCACAGCTTCTTCCTCGAGACCAGGAAAGTGTTTGTGAAGGACCGGTCGTACACGCTCGGCAACCCCGTGCGCGTGGAGCTCAGCGCGTACAACAATGACGACCGCCAGGAGTGGGGCAAGGCGCTTTTCTCCTGGCAGCGCTACTACTGGCGCGACCCGCGATCGCCAGGCGAGCCGGAAGCATTAGTGGTCGATGATGATGCCGTCAAGATGCAGCTGGAGGAGCTGGTCGAGAAGTACTACGCCAAGGAGAACGCGAACGGATACTCGCTGTCTTTCGCGTCCGCCAAGCAGCCGCTGTCTTTCATCCGAAGGAACGCGTACTCACTGCGTCGCTCGCTGTCGTTCTCGATGATGTCGGCTGGCTCGACCCCGTCTACTGCGTCGTCGTCCACGTCCTCATCATCGAGCAACTTGGCTGTCCAGAACAACAGCAACAACCAGCAGCACCACAGTGGCGACAACAACAGCAAGAGCGCACCCAGCAAAGCCAAGGCAGATGCAACCTGCGCAGTGGAGCCTACGGACTGTGCGAGAGACAAGATCGTGCTCGCAAAGGTGTCTTCGTGTCACGAGACCATCAACCTCGCTGGCAGATCCCACATCGCCGTCAGCCACCGCGGCAACAACCAAGAGTTCCATTGAGAATGACACAGAGAGAGGAAGATATGTACCCTATCCGATCACGAAAAGCCACTACGTGCGCAGTTGATTTATTACCACCACCCCATATATTTTATTAAAAGTTGAGCACCTGCAACCTAACGTCTCCGCTTTGCCCGACACTGAGACGCCTCACAAGAGTAAACAAGACGACTCCACTCTTCCTTAAACCGAACCGATTGGAGAGAATAGGTCGGCAAAAAGGAAAAGCACACACACACCTTCAGACAGCACTCTTCTTTGTCGTCCAATAACCACCTTCAACGACATCTGTCTGTCTGTCTGTCTGTCTGTCTGATTGCCTTCGTCTTAGCTGCTGCATCGCCGCCAAATCACCTCTGCGCACGCTCCCTTTACTCTTCTTCGGTCAATCCTCGTCGCTTCGACACCGCGATCGTTCGCTCAGGACGTCCGTCACCGCCGCCGATTCTCGACACCAGCAGTACGCGCGACGACGTCTCGAGGCGCACGACGGGGAACGATTTGTCCGCGTCTTGGTCGTCGCCCTCGTCGTTATCGCTGGCGTGCAGTGCGCGCAGCGCGTCCGCCTTCTCCGCGATAGACGAGAAGAAGCCGTTCTTCTGCTCCCGCGTGGCGTATTTGAGATCGCCCTCCGCCTTGAGCGCCAGTCCGTGCGCGTCGTTGAGCACCATTCCCTGCACTTCTGTGGAGCTCATGATGTCGTCGTGTACTTCTCGCTTGCTGCTTGCGTTTGTCCAGTGTCAGTCATTGCAACAGTTTTGGCTCAAAACTATCATTTTTTTGCCTTTGCTTGAATTTCCCATAAGTGGAGGTTGGGTCCCCTTCGTTAATGAACAATTGCAATTAACAAAGGGTGTTAACACCCTCTAAAAGAGCGTAAACGCGTTTGAACAAACATATATAAAATAAGGAGATTCAGGCTCAGACTCAGATCACTTTCCACGGTTCTTCCGGTTCGCCTTCGGACCGTCAAACGTCTTGACGGTTTGGCTCGAATCTTGCGAACCGTCTTCTTTTGCTGAATGCGAATTGTGCCTGTTGAACAGAACCAAAGTGACGCTCGTTGCATCACTCGGATTTTCTTCAGTATCAACTCTCACAGGTCAAATCGCATACTTTCTGCCATTTTCAGTATAGGTTTTGGCAGGTGGGTAGTCCCCAACGTTTTGGACCGCATTCTCCATGTTGCAGTCAGTTTTTCTCCGCTATTGAACATTTCAGTATCAGGTTTCCCCTGAGAAAGAACAGAAGAAGAGGAGAAAGCTACTACGAAGCATGGAGATGACCGCAGCGCGTCGAGCGAGCCGCGGCACCAACGGGGCGTCTGCATCCGCGGCGGCTGCAGCTGCAGCAGCAGAGACCGCCGCGACCATGGGCAGCGACCGCGACGTCACGTTCTGCGCCGTCGAGCGCGTCGCGGGGCAGGTGTTTGTTTGCGTCGCGACGACCGCGCTCCAGGGCTGGAGCATCTACCGCGTGAACAAGTTTGGCGCTGCGCCCGTGCAGGTACTGAACACAAATGTGTGTGAGTGCGTGCGAGTGCATCGTGGAGTGTGGCAGGCTGAGTGCTAACGTACGTGTGAACTATGCGTGGCATGGACGTAGATCGCGGTGGATGGCGCGAAAGATGGTGGGTTGATCACAAATGTGCGGTTCTTCCGGTTGTTCCAACTAGCGCATCCCGGAAAGCTGAGCAAGAAGCGCCAGACGCAGAGCAATAGTAGTAGTAGTAGCATTGGCGCGTTCTTCGTGTCTGAGCGATGCCGAGAAGTCAACTATCAGCGCAGCCACGCGGCGTTCGATGGGTTGGAAGAGCAGCGACACGTGGAAGAAGACGACGAAGCTGCGATGCTCGATGTCGATGACGGCGAAGCCATGGAAGATATGACGGTCTTCTCGCTCTCAGATGAGCGGTACGATGGCAATTATGCACGTTGTGGATGTTGGTATATGGATGCATTGCTCATACTTTCCGTCTGTGTTGTTCTCTCTCTGCTCGTAGCATTATCAAGAAGCTCGCGCCATCGCCGTCGCTCGTCCTCGACATCCAATTCAATGCCACAACTACAGCGGTTCTCTGCGAAAGCAACGAGATCCTGCTCTACAACCTTCGCACGTTCGAGAAGATGCGTACGATCGCCGTGGCTGCTCCAGCGATGTCCCTCGGACCGCGCTGGATTGCGTATCCTGGGTTTGTTCCGGATCGCGAGCGTGAATCCATGGACGGAAGTCTTGGAAGTGATTCCGAAGAAGTGGTGCCAGAAGCGCTGGTTGGATCGAAGCACTACTCTGGATCGAAACTGGAATCGTCATCGTACACAGCGATCGATGTTGCCCAAAACGTAGCCTCCGGTCTGTACTTCCTCTCAGAAATCGGACGGGCAACTATTGCACCATACCTCTCGTCGTCGCCGAGTGCAACAGCGTCGACTGCGAGCAATAGCGCTACTCCGGTTGGATCTTTGGGATACCCAAGTATTTCCCCGTACGGAAGCCTGACTGATACCACCGCGAATGGCAAGATCCTGGCTGGAAAAGGTAAGCGCAACTCTTCTTCCGCCACCTCGTCGTCGTCCACTTACGCTGGATGGGTCGTTGTGCAAGACATCGTCAACGAGCGCGTGATTTGCAACTTCAAGTGCCATTCCACTGGACTTGTGGCGCTGTCATTCGACTTCTCCGGTCTCTTGCTGGCGACTTGCTCCACAAAAGGACAAAACCTACACGTCTATCGTTTACTGCCGCCGCTCCAAGTGACCCACGGGAAGAAAAGCGACGGACACCAGCTGCTGTACAAGTTGCAACGCGGAATCACCCACGCTAGCATCCAAGACATCGCATTTAGCCAGGATTCGAAATGGATCAACGTCACATCGGCTCATGGCACAAGTCACCTGTACGCGATCCATCCGGAGGGAGTGCGAATCAACTCGGACACCCACGTCAACGTTATCGAGGCTGCAGTGCACAGAGCCTCAGGGGATAGCGCCACCTTATCCCGCGAAGTGGATGATTTCTACGCCGAGTTCCGCAGTCTGGAGACGAAGACGCTCACGCAAGTGCTGAAGATTCGGCACTCGATGCCAGCAGCAGTTGCTCCATCAAATTCGTCTGCACTGCAGTCGACTCAGTCGAGTCCGCCAGTTGCTCGCGGATCGTATCTCGTCGAGAGTGCGCTGGATGCCTCACAAGCGTTTTTCAGCCACCTGGCACAGTCGACAAACATCTCCATGGACTTTGGCTACTACAATGGCGACGAGAACGATATTGAAGCCCGCCGCAAGCGTCGCCGGCGACGAATTAGCTGCCTCTTTGCGCACGATGACTCGAAGATGCTGATCTGCTGTGACCGATCGCTGAAGCTCTACGACATGAAGGTTGAGTCAAGCGCGGGTGGCTCGAACGGTGCGGCAAGCCACCACGCATCAAGCTCGGCTGAGGGCGGCAAGACGAAAGTATCCAACTCGTCCTCTTCCGTGTTTGGGTTCGATGCGAGCGTCACTGAGGTCAAGTCCTGGGAGATGCCTTTTGGCTCAAGATCCAAGACAGCGTCGTTCTCGGGAGACGAATTCAGCGAGTCGACGTCGTCGCAGATTCTGATTCAGAGCAAGTCAAATGGGAAAAGTGAACTTCGTACGTTCACGCAGCGATCGATTCCGCTGTGGGCTCACCCGAAAGTGACGTTCAGAGCGATTGACCAGGGCTGTCCAGATGGGCGTGTTCTGGAAGTCAAGCGGAAGGGACCAAACCAGGACGCTTCCAACGGCACTCTTCATGGAGACGACCAGATGTTCGTGCTCGAGATGGACTCGTACTTTGGCATCGGCGGGTCGCCAGTTTTCGATGGACAATCGGAGTGCCGCGTGGCGCCTGAAGTTCCGCCCCTCGATCTCCAAGAGAGCATCAACATGGCGATGTCGACGTCGCTGCCGTCACCCTCTCACCCGATGCGGATGATGCCTGCTGCAGACAGTACCACCATGGGCATCAGCAGCTCCCCGCCATTCCCAGATACGACAACCAATAGCAAGAAAAAAAAGAAGAAAAACGGACGAGCGTCTCTGCTCCCGGACAGCGAGGCGCTGATGACGCCCTCGTTACAATTCACTCTACAAGACATGTATTTCGCGCTCCCCAAAGAAAAATTGAGCTGAGAAACAGAAGTAAACAACGCACACAACAACACACGGAGCGCTGCGTATAAAGCACCAAGCAAGACAACCAGAAACCCGAGAAACAAGGTATGAAACAAACACACAAACACACAAACACAATTGACAGTGGAAAAAGAGAAAGGAAGAAAAAGAGGAATTGGTCACGTTGAAGTCTGTATCTCATAATAGATATCGCCCATTTGCTGCTGGATGCGCCTGATGATTCGATTCTCTCTTTTCTTTCCTTGTCTATGCACTGGCTGACTGGTATGTTTATTCGACAGGTGGGCGTTCCAAGTTGTTCTCCGTCGGCTGCAGCATGAGCTCGACGAGCTGGTGCACTTGCTTGCTGAGGATCTCCGTCACCTCCGCACGGGTCTGGCCGACCTTGCCAGCCAGCTCCACGTAGTACTTCAGTTTTGGCTCCGTGCCACTGGTGCGGAGCGTGGCCACACAGCCGTTCTTGAACGAGTACGTGATCATGTGGCTCGAGGCGCTCACAGGCAGGATCGCCTTATTCTCGGGCTGAGAGCTGTCGTAACCAGTGGTCAGGTCTCGGATGTTCTCAATCGCAAAGTCGCCGCACTTGTCCCAGTACGCGCCGCCGTTGCGCAGACGGGCAAAGATCGCGTCCGTCTTGACAGGGTCGTAGCACTTGACGTAGTGGTTCTGCGTCACAAAGTGTCCGTATCGCTCGTACAAATCTTCAAGGTGCTGCTTGACAGTCTTGTTCTCCTTGGCGAGCTGCACCGCGAGTTCGCCAAAGACCGCAGCGGCGACCACGCCGTCCTTGTCCTTGACCAAGTCGCCGACACAGAAGCCGATCGCCTCTTCAAACGAAAAGAGCACGGTCTTGCCTTCGTTACGGAGGTCGAACGTCTTGTTGCCCATCCACTTGAAGCCCGTGAGCGTCTCGACAAAGTTGAGCCCTTCGACTTGCGCCACCGCGCGCAGCATCTTGGACGACACAGTCGACGCCACAAAGTAGAGCTGCGTCTTGTCCGCGTCTGGGTGCAGTTGCATGTACTGCGTGAACTCCCAGTGGCCCAAGAGCACGCCGATCTCGTTGCCCGTGAAGATCTTCCACGTTTTGGTCTCTGGGTCCTGCTCAGCGACTGCAAGACGGTCCGCATCTGGGTCGTTCGCGAGAATCAGGCGAGCGCCGTTGGCTTCTGCGGCTTCCATCGCGAGCTTGAGCGCGCCTTTGCCTTCTTCTGGGTTTGGGAACGCCACAGTCGGGAACTCTGGGTCTGGGTAGAGCTGCGCGGGCGTCTCGATGTAGTGGTTGTGGTTGAAAGCAGCGAACGAGCGGCTCGTGAACGCGTGACCAACGCCGTGCATCGCGGTGTACGCGATCTTGAGGCTCGTGCTCGCGTTGTCCTCTGGGAAGCGGCACAGTTTCTCCTTCATGACGGCGAAGTACTTTTGCGTCAGTTCTTCGGTCGGGTCTTCCACGAGAGGGTTCGCGCGCAGACTCACGACCGCGCTCTCATTGTACGTGTGCCACGGCGCAAGGTTGCTCAGGATCGACGCCGCGATGCCCTCGTCGTGCGGCGGGATGATCTGCGAGCCGTTCGCCCAGTACACTTTGTACCCGTTGTCCGCCTTTGGGTTGTGCGATGCAGTCACCATCACACCACCAGCGCAACCCTTCTGCTCGATACAGAACGGCACAAGCGGCGTCGCGACGAAGCCTTCGTACAAGAACACTTTCATGCCGTAGGCGACGCAGACGGCGGCAGTGAGCTCTGCGAAGCGCTTCGAGTTGAGCGAGCCCTGCTTGCGGTGGTCGTAGCCGATCGCGAAGCCCATGGTTTTGGCCTTCTCGCCAAACACGCTCGTCAGGTACTTGCAGATGCCCTGTTTCACAGATGCAGAAAGACGCACGTTGACATTAGCGATGACCACGTTAACACAGTCTTTCCTACAGATATCAACACGCAAACAATTCATTACCTGCGTGGTCTGGACGACGACGAGGTCGTTCATCATCTTGGTGCCTGGCCCCATGGCGGCGCGCAGACCGGCCGTGCCGAACTCCAGGCGCCCATCGAAGAGCGCCTTGAGCTGCGCGGCGTCCTTCGCGTCCAGCAGCGCCTGCACGGCTGCCTTCGTGCCGGCGTTCACGTCCCAGTCGACCCACTGCTGTCCCGCGGCGATCCACTGCGCGTCGTCCGAAGCCATTGAGTCGAGCGTTCTTGATGTGTTGGAGCTCTTCGTGTGTGTGTGTGTTGCTTGCTGTGCAAATTCGGTAATGACGGTGGCTCACGTCGGCGTGTGTGGCACCTTGTTGCAGTGAGTGAGTGACAGGCTCAGTCCGCGTTTCTAATCGTGGCATTCACCGCGACTTGCTTGCATTCAGACGGACTTTTTTATAGCTACTATTAACTACATGCAGTACATTCATTGACATTGCACCAGACAAATGCAAAATGTATTGAGACAAAATGCAAATTATGACAAGATAGGTCTCCTTTCACAGAACACAAAAAGTCACATTCATTCACACCACCGTTCAACCCTAAACTCGCTATGAAACATGTCAGGGGCCACTAATAAAAGAGGTCTCGGTATGCATTCACGTGTTGATGATCTGTGGATCGATCGGTGGCTGGCAAAATGGAGGTTGCAGTTCGAGTGGCACGCTTCATTTCTTTGTCGTTGGACGGACGCGTTGAGCCGAGCATTCACGTCTCTTAGGTCCGCTATCAAAAATCAATTCCATTTATTAAATTATGCCTCCTGCGCGTTCTGTCTTGCTGAGCTCCTCACCTCCCAGAGCTTCCTTCCGAGGGCGACTGACTCACTGTGTCCACAAGGACGAGACAGCTCATGCGAGATCCCCTCCTTATGGTCCTATACGAATCCGTTCCGCTGTTCGCAGCACCGACTAGCTGGCTTTGGACTTTGGAGCTTCGACAGTAGTCGAATCAGCAGAAGTTGCGCCATTGCTGGTGCCAGCGGATGCACCACTACCATCTGCAGCAGCCGCCGCCAGCTCTTTCTGCTTGCGCTCTTGCTCTTTCTTCCGCTGCATGCGCAGTTTGGCTTTCTGGTTCTTGGCTTTGGCGCGCACGGCGTCCTCTCGGAGTTTCTCAAGCAGCTCCTCCTGCGCGTTCAGCCTGCGCTTCTTCGGGTTCACGTCTGAGGCAGTTGCTGCTAAAGCATCCGCTGACACTGCTGCAGGCGTCGACGCATTCTCGCTTGAGACCACTACGGCTGACGCTGACCGCTCGTTCCGAGCCTTGATCAGCTCCTGCTCCTCTTTGTCCTGCTCTTCCTCCTGCGCAGCCTTCACGGCGCTCTCCGCCTCGGCCTCCATCGCGCTCTTGTACGACCCGGACTTGCGCAGCAACTTCTTGCGCATCTCCTTCTCTTCCTCTGTGAGCACCTTGCCGTCCACGACCGAGCTGCCGCCGCCTCCAGTACCTGGAGCTCCATTGTTGCGGCCTGTGAGGCTCGGCTTCGCTGACGCTGACGGACGGTAGAGCGTCACGGGGGCTCTCGCGCGGCGTTGCTCCTGCCGCTCGCTCACCTCTTCCTCCTGCTCCTCTTCTTCGACTACGGCGGCGCTGCGTCCGCCCAGCAGCCACGAGCTCACGACGTTGAACGCGCTCGCCTCGAACGCGATGCTCTCGTCGTCGTCTGCGATTGCCATCGGTGCTCGCTGTCTGTGGATGCCGATGGAGACGAGTGCTCCGCTCTGCTCTGCCTGTCAACCGCTTCGATCAGTGTGATTCACACCGCTTGATTGTCATCACCAACAAAAAGGCTTTTCAAATGCGGCTAGTTCGCACTTTACAGGATACTCACAGTAGCAAGCCGGTTTGTGTTTCTCGGAACCCGCTTCAATCATCAGTCCAAACTTTCACATTCGTTCTAATTTTCAGGTATAAACATGATTAAACATTCTAAAATGGGTGGGTCTGTTTCTTTCCAAAGCGCAACCCGACCCGGGTTTCCTTCCCCTTAAACAACAACAGCACTAGCCTTCTGGACTGCCAGTTTGTTGGTTGGCTGGCTGTGGCGCTTTCTCTCTTCTGAGCCAAAGAAGGCGACGCCAATGACCGCCGCCTTCCACCATTGTTCGCGCCATTGCTCTTTTCCAGCCTCCAGAAGAACAAGTCAAAACCAGAAGCAGCCATGGGTCGCATGCACTCCGCCGGAAAGGGTATGAGCAAGTCCGCTCGCCCGTACAAGCGCACCCCTCCGTCGTGGTTGAAGGTGTCCGCCGAGGACGTCGAGGACCACATCTGCAAGTTCGCCAAGAAGGGCCTCACCCCTTCGCAGATCGGCGTCATCCTGCGTGACTCGCACGGCATCGCCCAGGTCAAGTCCGTCACCGGCTCCAAGGTGCTCCGTCTTCTCAAGAAGAACGGTGCGTGCTCATTTATTACTAGCGTTAGCTGCCTGCTTCTGCACAGCTAGCTCTACGTTGTAGTCCGTCTAGTGGTCTGTTCCATTCCCATGTGCTGACGTGCTTCTGTTATTTTGTGTTTGTTATGCTCTGCTGCGCTGCGCGTGTATGCTGTGATTCCGATGGGAACTGCTGCTTCACGACGACGCGAACGCTCTCCCCCCACGTCTGCGTGTGTCTATCGGATTGGCTCCTACTCGGTATTACCTGACGTGCGGATTCTGACGATGCGCTCTGTGTGCGTCTCTCCGTCTGACGTGGGAATACACGGGTGTTGCTACGAACGACTCGTTCCTCATTATCGCGGACGCTCTCAGGTCTCGCCCCTGAGCTCCCAGAGGACCTGTACATGCTCATCAAGAAGGCTGTGGCTGTCCGCAAGCACTTGGAGCGCAACCGTCAGGACAAGGACTCCAAGTTCCGCCTCATTCTCATTGAGTCGCGTATCCACCGTCTCGCGCGTTACTACCGCATGAACCGCAAGCTTTCGCCAAACTGGAAGTACGAGTCCGCCACGGCCTCGACCCTCGTCGCCTAAGTGTAGTTTGTGTGCTTCCGCGCTTCTCTCTGGGGTTACAGAGTTCGCTATCAAGCTATTTGACAAACAGTACCTGATAATGGATTCAATAACATCGCTGGGTTTGAAATACTCTATCCGTTTACCTTCTCTCTTATTGCTTTAGCTTAGACTTGTCTTGACTTGGGTCCATTGTCACTGACGGTAGCTGCTGACCCTGGCTGGGGCTCTTCAACAGTAGCTGCTGCTGCTGCTTCGCCTTCTGCCGCTTGCGCGCGTTCTCCACCCTCCGGCGCTCGGCCGCGTGCTCCGGACTGCGGCAGTCCTTCACGAGGTGTACCACCAGCGTCTTGGCCACGATCGTCTCCTGACAGTCGAGCCGCGGACACATCACGAGGCGGTTGACGCACTCGCTGTGGTAGTGGCGCTCGCTCGCGCGCTTCTTGAACGCCAGGCCGCAGTTGAGCAGACAGCTCGCGAGCTCCTCTTTCTCCTGGTACCGTCGGAAGAGCTTCTCGCGGAACAAGTGGCGCTCGCAGCTCGCGCTGAAGTGTTGGAGCTCGTCAGCGAAGCGGTACACCTGGCCGCAGCCGATCTCCCGGCACACGACCATGCGGTTCCTGCAAAGCAAATGGTGGTGCGCGTCCAGCTGCTGCAGCGGGATTTCGGTCTCTTCACAGTGCTGTCTGCAGCTCACGACGTCCCGCTCGCGATCCCGGGCACGCTGCGCGAGCACCTTGAGCTTCTGGTTGACGATGCAGCACGTCTTGTCCCGCAGCGACGGTGTCGGCGGGGCCCCAAAGCGCTTGCGGATCGCCGGCGAGTCGTAGAGCACCCACTTGGTATTGAAACACGGCGAGCGCGGCAGCAGCAGCGCCATGTCGTCCACCAGTTCGCCCATGGCTTCCTCCAAGGTCCAGTACGCCACGAGCCGCTCGCGACACTTTGGCACATGGAGGATCGAGTTGGCGAACTGCTGGAGCTGCTTGGCACTGCGGCATTCCTTCCAGTACCGGATCTCCTGGACGAAGCCCTGGAAACTGGACGTGCCGTTGCCAGTCGTCTCATGCGCGCCAATGAAATTCAGCGGCAGGTCGAACACGCCGCGCTTGATCGCCTGGAGCTCGCCGTTGAGGAACAGACTGAGCTCCTTCTTGCTCGCGCTCAGCGCCACGTGATTCCACTGGTTGCGCGGCAGCTGGCAGTCCAAGTGCACTTCACGCGCGGCTTTGCTGGTGCTCGCCAGTGACGAACGTAGAACGTCACGTAGCCGCGAGTCCCCGCGACCAGCGAAATCGCGTTCTTATTCGATGACGCGATCACGTGACGGCTTCGTCGCTCCAAGAGCTCCGTGGGCGTGTTCTCCGATATAATCGCGAGCTTCGCGTCCACTTTCCCCAGTTCGCGCTCGTACCGTCGTCGGAGTCGCTCGGTCTCTGCGGCCTGAGCCTGGGCGTCCTTCTCGTTGTTGTCAGAGGCTTCCGAGGCGAGTCCCGCGAGCAGATCCTGCCACTCGGAGCGCTTCTTGAGCAGCTTTTTGAGCTCCGCGAGCTTCTGTTGGCGCTCGATCGAGTCCCCAGAGCTGCTGCTTCTGCTGTTTGCCCCAGAGGCGACACTGTGAGCCCAGGTCTCCAGGTCACTCAGCATACCCAGCTCCGCTTCGCTCAACAGCTCCACGAGAACAGGCTTCTCTTGGAGGATTTGGGCGGTTTGCATTGCGATTGCAGCCTTGAGCTCGTCCTTCTGCCTGTCGTCGTACTGCTGGTCGTTGAAGATGCGCAGCGCCTCGGTGAGGAAGATCTGCACCCAGCCCTTGGCGAGGTTGGCCGCCTTCTGCGTCGCCAGCGCGCCGGTCTCGGACACGTTGAACTCGTCAGCGAGGTCCTTCGCCGCCGCTGAGAGCTCGACGCCTGTGAGTTTTTGCTTTGGCTGGGCTTTCTGGTTGGGATTGGCGCTATTGCCACCACCGGACGACTGTTGCTTCCGTCGCTGCTTGAGCTCTTTGAGGCGCTTCTTGCACGCCTCGGACTTTGCGAGCCAGCGCTGGTTCTCGCGGGCGTTCACGACCTGGGTCTCCAGTTGCACCAAGCTGCTCTTGAGCAAGTCCAGGACCTCTTCGCCGACGTCGACCATCCAGACAAAGTACTCGGCTGTCCAGGGTGGCGCCAGATCTCCATCCCCACTACCATTGCTGCTAGTCGAACCCCCTTGTACTGCGATGTAGGACCGCCCGCCGGTCTGGAACTGGAGCATGCTGCGATCTCTCGAGAGCGCTATGAAGTCCTCGTGCAGGTGGCGGTCGCGCCAGCGCAGCCGCGCCTTGCACCCGTGCGCCGCGTTCTTGCAGCTCACGACGCGACTCGCACACTCTTCGCGCCAGTGGTGGTCTAGCTGCCGCAGCTTCATGGACAGCCCGCACTCCTTGCAGACCACGGGCGTGTTCTTCTCGCGGGCCCTAGCCGCCAGCGCGTTCCGTTCCATCGTGACGCTGCAATTCGTCCGGATGCGCTCGTCGAACTTACCCACGGGCACCCACTCTTTGCAGCCGTTGACGGCGTTCAGACACGGTCGCTCCCGCTCGAGACACTCGTCCTCCTGGTGGTCCAACAAGTGGCGCTTCTTGACGATCTGCGTGCACCAGTCGCACTCGGTCTCTTCGTTCACCAGCAGCGCGTCGGCTGCGATCTGCTCCCTGCGCTTGGCGACGACGCACACGTGGGCTTCGTGCGTCGCTTGCTCGTCACTGGGGAACTTTTCCAAACACCCCCACTCTGCAAACCGACAGGACACGACGCGCTTCACGCACATGTACAGCTGGTGTCGCTGTAGGTCGCGCCTGCGGATCGGAATCCGCTGGTCGTGGCAGATCTCACACTCTACGAGCGCGTCGCCGTCTTCCTTTGCCTGGAGGAGCTTCCGTGAGTGGCGTGCTACGAGGCATTCCACCTTGTCGTGCTGCAGTTTCTGGTTGGCTTGGAAGAGCTGATTGCAGCCGGGGCGAGAGCATTGGACCATGCGAAGCGGACACTCGGCGTCTACGTGCAGCTTCCTGTCTGCCGGGTGGAGCTCTTCGCCGCAGTTGCAGAGCAGCAGGTCCTGGAAGAACCGCGGGTCGGCTGGCGCGTGGCTCTGGCGGGTCGCAGCGCGCTCGCTGACCGCAGAGCCGCGCTTTGGGCTCGCAGCAGTTGCGTTAGAGACTGAGGGAACGAGGGCGAATGACTGGCTCTTGCTCTTCTGGAGGATCTTCTGGCGCTGCGCCTCCACCTGCTCCAGCGCCTTGGCGAGCGAGAGTCTGACAACAAGACAGATAAACACGTGAGGCTAGAGCACCACCAGTCTGATCATCTTCAGCTGATGGTAGTGCGTATAACAAACTCACAGTTCCACCGCGAGACCTGGCTTTACGTGCTGAAGAGAAGACGGCGAGGCTGCTTTTGGAGACGCTAGTGGAGACGACGACGACGATGCGGACGGTGCCGCAGGGAGCGCTGGTATCCGTGACGCCGCCCACTCCATCCTGCTCCTGCTACAAGTGCTGCTGCTGCTTTCGCTCGTCTTCGTGTGAACGGGATCGCGAGCGCGCTGCTCACAGCAGTCGCTTCACGTCAGACGTGATTCCCAAGAGGCACGAAAATCGGTTACAGTGGGTACGATGTATCTTTGCCACTACATCCGAAATGACCATCACTCAGTGTGTTAACTGTATCCATGCCAAAATTTCTTCGTAGACGATCACTCACTGGTTGAAGACTTGAAGTGCAAACAAAATAGATATTGAAATGAAAGGAATGGAGAAAAACGATCACAGACACGAGCTATCCTCGCAGTAGCCTGCCTGCTCAATGGATGCACGAACCTCACTTTCACTCGCAAGCACAAAGCAACACCGTCCATTCCCGCCCTCTTCCTAGCTCCCAACCTCCAGCGCGTGTGTGTAGCTCTTGGCGTTTGCGCGAGCCCAGTTCTCCAGCGAGATTGGCTCGCACTCCGTCACTTCGTCAAAACTCTTGGACACAGCGATTGGCGCTTCCTGTGCCGAGAGCGCCACCGAGCACTCCAGAAACTGCTTGATGTGACTCTTCGTCCAGTACGCCACACGCCAGAACTCGCGCTCGGGCGCTTCGTGCAGCCCATTCACCTGAGAGAAGTCGATCCGCCGTCCTTTGTACGCGTGCTTCTGTAGCACTTCTTCGATCTCCTGCATCGTCATGCAATCCGTGTACAGCGTGCGGATGTGGTTGCGGTGCAGCGGGAACGTGAACGCGATCGACACCAGCGCCTTCGCGGCATCCACCTGCGCGATCAGGTACTGACGGGACTCGGCCAGCGAGCGGTCCAGTAGGTTCCACTGCGATTCGTCCCTTCCGGAAATCGTGTGCGGTTGCTGTGGAGCAACTACACTGGTAGGAGCACCAGTGGTCGTTGCAGTTGGCTGCAGCCCGCTGGGCTCCCGTGCCGACGGCTTCTCTTCTTCTCTGCCACCGTGCTGTTGGCGCGCTCCTTCGACTGGAGACACAACCGCTTGCTCCTCTTCAGATTCGCCTCTTGGTAACGGAGGTTCCGAGCTCGAAAGCGCCAAGAAGTACTCCATGAATAGCGGCAGCCGCACAATCACGTACGGCACGCCCGACCGCTCGATGAACTGCTCCATCTCGCCCATGCGGTTGATGCTGTCGTCCGCCGCGAGTCCCGTGAAGATCGTGCTCACGACCACGATCCCCCAAGCGTGCGACTTCGCCGCAGCTTCGACCACAGACTTCGTCACTTCAATGCACGCTTCGGCGCCGAGACGCAGCGGGGGGATGTACACCACGACGTCCAGCGAGCTGAGCTGCTTGAGCAGATTGTTCATGGGCGACAACGCACCGCCAGCCATCTGGTAGAAGTGGCCTCCTCCCCCACCGCCTCTCGTACGTTGTGGATGAGGGTGCGCCGCTGGCTCCGCCGCTGTTGCTGGCGGCACCGACTTGATCGCGCAGAACGTCACTTTGCTTTGCTGCGCGCTGCCTGTAGCCGTGGGGATCGCAGCTTCGCCCACGTTCGCCACTGGCGCCGTGGTCGCCGACGTCACTTGCATGGCGAGAAAGCGTTCAATCTCGACGAAGAGCCCCTCGCCCGAGCCGATCACAAAGAGCTGCATCTGGTTCTGCGGCGAGCGCACAAAGTGCTTCGCGTTCGCGTCGAGCCACTTTCTTGGCGTCATCTGCGGCTTCTTCGCGAGCACTTGGAAATCGTTCGTGTACCCGAAGCGCGCCAGCTGAAGGCGTCGCGCTTCTTCAGCTGACGACGCGGCTCCTGTGGGGACGTGAGCCGGCTTCTCTTCAATTTCTTCCTCCTCTTCGATGGTGCCTGCTCGGTGGCTCAACTCGCCCACTTCCAAGTAGGTCTTGAAGCGCACAATGCTCTGCGCAACGTAGGCCGTCGCGCCTCGTTCGTGCAGGAGCTCCATCAATTCGTCATCGGGCACTTTTCGGTACTTGACGTACTTCCCCAGCGAGCGCGACAAAAGCTGCTCCATGTCCATGGGCGAGCACGTGACGTTCTCACTCGCCAGGCAGTACGTGGCGTTGAACTTCTGTGTCGGCTGCGCGAGCACGTGACCCGCCGCCGCTGCGACGTCGTTCACAGCGATGCAGGGGATCAGCGTGTCGGCGTCAAAGCAGCTGACGAAGCGGTTGGCAAACATGATCTCTTCGCGGCAGTACATGACCGTCTCCATGAGCAGCGGGATGCGCAGCGACACGCAGTTCTCCAGGTTCGACCGCGCGTGGGCTTCGACGGCTTCGTAGCCCAGGTCGTTGGGGTTCTCGCCCGCGGCGGGGGCGGTCTCGCGCACGTGGTGGCGCCAGAAATCGTTGGTGGCGAGGATGCTGCTGATGATCACGAGGCGCGGCACTTGCTCCGCCTGCACGGCGTCGATCACGCGCTTCGAGAACCTCGTGCCGCTCTCCGAGAGCGCCGGCACCAGCAGCACCGAGTCCGCATTGCGCACCACGCGCTGGATCGACTCGATCTCGCCGAATCGGCACTTGACGAGGAAGCAGTTGGTCGCTTTCTTCAGCCGCCGCGCGCGCGGCTCCTTCACGTTCTCCACTGCGGCGACGACCGTGACCGACACCTCTTGCTGGGACGTGAGCGCTTCGATCGTGGCTCGGCCGATGCGGCTCGTGGCGCCAAACACCACGATCACGCGCGAGCGCATCATCTTGCGCAGCTGAATGCCCATGTTGGCTCGTGATCCGGCAGTTCGTTCGTGGACTTGGTTGTGTTCGAAGAGCTGGTCTAGATGGGATGCAGAAGCCGCTTGGAGTGAGTGAGTGAGTGGCCCGGAGCTTGACGCGAAAAAGCGAAATGACTGACCTGGAAATGGGTCGTCGAGAAGACAACTCGGCGCGCAAATATCTGCGAAAGGAGTCGGGAGCGCTTTTCTCCAACTGCCATGTGCACTTTTCCACTCGTGCTTCCTTCTTTCTTCACACACACAAGCAATGGCTTCAGTCGTGGCTTCAGCTGGGACATACTGGGTGCCGGCCGCCCTCTCAGCCGTTGCTTCTCGACTAAAACGGCATCTGTGAATCTGCGCGAAGGCTTCTAGTTGCCAAACGAAAACGAAGAGCAAGAGCGCCATGAGTTACAGTACAGTACAGTATGTTCATGGTCATGACCTCACCATGTAGCCACGTAGCGCTCACCATATTCACCATCATGCTCACTCGCCTGCAGTACTCTCTGTTACTGATTCTCCATTTCCATTACCCCAAAAGCCTCGGAAGCATGGAAGGATTCTCTCATTCCCACAGCCGAAACTCGCGCGAAGACTCCATTGAAGATGGATCTTTGAAAGGTCGGCCACACGCGCCTTTTCGGGTCATCCATCGTCTGGACTTGGTCTGTGGAATGGAATGGAATCCTTTGCTTCTTCTTCTTCTTCATTGCTGGGTATCTTTGACGAGCGAGTCCGGAACTGAGAGCGATGAGCGGGAAGAGCAACGACAAGTTCTACAAGACCGTGGTGTTCGCGGAAGACATGACGGACACGATGCTCGAGAAGGTGCTCGCAACCGCCAAGGACGCCTTCCAGCTGCAAGTCACGGTGCGTTTTCTCCTTGTCATTCACTCATTGCGCTCTTGTTGTTGATGTTCGCTTGGGTCTGACACTGCTCACTCTCTCTCTCTCTCTCTCTCTCTCTCTCTTTCTTTCTTTCTCTCTCTTTGGTGCAGTCTGGGAAAACGTTCTCGACGATCGCCGAGTTTGTGCGCCGCAACATGGAGAAGGAGTACGGGCGCGGCTGGAACTGCATCGTGGGCTCGTCCTTCGGCGCCTACGTGACGCACGAGATCAAGACGTACGTGTACTTCAGCGTTGCCGCTGGGGTCTCGGTGCTGGTCTGGCGGACATAGGCGAATGCTTTCACACACTCAGGATGATTTGTTATTACGCGAAATATATATTGAAGCTTTCATCAAACCAAATTCTGTAGTCTTACCACTGCGCTGCTTCTTGTCTACGGACGGATCTCTCACTTTAAACGAGCATCATGCGGTTCACACTTTTCGTCAACTTCTGTCTTAAGCGCGCACGCGCAGGCAGCGCAGTGCCACTCGCTTCGGCACCTTCCGCGACGCCCTCCTCCATCGCGATTGCCGTGTTGTTCGCATTCTGGTCGCTCGCCAGGATCATCGACGTGTTCACGACCTTGCCGCACGCCGCGAGCTCAATGAGCATGTCCGTGGCTTCGTTGCGGTCCACAACGACGACGTCGATCGTGTCGCCGTGTTCCTCGGTCTTGGGCATGTCGGCGAACTTGGAGCCCCAGTTCGTGTCATCGCTGTCGTCGTCATCGTCGCCTTCCTTGCTCACAACCTGCACGACGACGCGTAACACGCGCAGACGCCGCAGCCTCTGACACGCCTGCGTGATCGCGCGGATCACCTGGAAGTTTTCGTCGTTTGTCGGCATCATCACGACCACCACGTCAAGCGGCTTTGTGATCTTGAGCACCTCCATTACCTCTCGCAGCGCGTGCTCAGCGAACACTCCCTTGGCGAGCGACATCTCGTCCGCCTCCGACTCGATCAGGTGGGACGTGACGTTCCAACCACACATCTCCAGGCGGGAGATCGCGCCGATGCTGTTGATACCGATGCTGAGTACGAGCGCCGACAGCCCGTCCACCTTGCCGATCTCTTTCTTCTTTGCGTCACCAACGTAGCGCAAGACGTAGCGGAGCAGCGGCGGTCCGATCAACTGATTGCAAATGACAACCGCGACGATCATAGTCGAGAAGTAGCTCCCCCAGCCAGGGTACAGCAGCTGGATCTGCTTCGCGAGACCGAGCGTCACGCCCGCCTGTGTGATGTACGCCATCCACGCCACTTTCGAGTGGCCGCGGTCTTCGCCAGCACACACGCCGCCGAGGAAGCTGCCGAGGAAGATCGCTCCGACACGAGTCACGCAAAGCACGATCGACAGCGCGAGCGCCTTTACGACCATATCAAGCTCCAACGTGGCGCCAGTGATGGTAAAGAAGCACACGTACACCAGGTCTGCCAAACGCTTGAGCAGGATGCCGAGCTCTTCGGGATTCGGACTCGTGTTCCACATCACCGCCCCGGAAACCATACAACACAGCAGCGGCTCTAAGTACGGATGCACGAGGTGGCTCACGACGAAGATCATCCAGCCGTAGAACAGGATCAGGAATTGCTTGAACACCTGTTGGAGCACCAGGAGCGTGCTCTTGCGCTTGATCTTGCGGTGGCGCCAGAGCACGATCACTGCCATGATCTTACCAAACACGAGCCCGACACCGATGGAGCCGCACAGCTGCAAGATGAGCCGCAGCAAATCCTTTGAAGACATGCTCTTCTCCGACAAGAAGCTCTCCGTGATCATACTGTTCACGTTGAACAGGAAAATGACGATCACGTCGCACATGACGGTCACTGCAAAAATGAGCGTAGTGAAATGGCCCTGCGACTTGGTCTCTTCAATCACGGCAAGAGCAGATGACGGGCTTCGTGCGATCATCATGCACCCCGCAAGCAATGCAATCGCGTAGATCTCACTGCTTGTCGTATCCTGCAAAAAATCAATGTACCCTGCGAGCACCGTGATTGTCAGCGTGCCGACAATGTACTCGATGATCGTCAAACCGATCGTCACGGTCGCGATGCTCTTCATGATTGGCTTCATCGTCTTCCAGTGCAGCTTGCTGCCCGCAGTGAGACCAATGTATGCCAGCGACAGCTCATCGATGACACGGAGCTTGCGGATCTGTTGCGCGTTGATAAAGTTGAGCACATACGGGCCGACCAAGATGCCCGTGATGATGTAGCCGGAGATGCGCGGGAGTCCAATATGCGGGCAAACCTTGGAGATCGTGTGCGACGCAATCGCCACGATGATAAAGCTGATCAGCAGCAGCTTGTCGGGGAAATAGTTCCACGAGATCACGTCGTCGGTGCCAAGTTCCACGGGCTTCAACTCACGTGCGAACAGCGTGTTCTTGTCCGTAAAATGGTCCACCAGCTCTACGTTGCCCGCCGCATCTTGAATGGCACAGTGGATGGGTAGTGCACCCGCTTTCCAGTGCGCTTGTCCTTTCCCAACCATGTACGTCAGCAAAAACGAATTGTCGGATGACTTGGTGAAACTCTCAGCGACTGAGACGTTGTTGATGAGGCACGACTGGTTCTTGGCAACCGCGAGGTCCGGCTCGTCCCCTTTCAGCGTCACTTGCACTTCAATGATCGATCCTTCGTGAGCTGGACGATCGGACGAGAACAGAATCGCTGTGGATACCACTTGCGGTCCTTCCGAGTCGATGCCAAAGTCCAAATGCAGGTCTTCTTCGTACCGGAACGTGTTTCCTGCTGAGTTGAACACCGAGCATTCGAATGGAATGGAAGAGCCTTCACCAATGCTCCGATCGCCCGCGGAGACAGTGTACTGCGTCATGTAGAATCCATCGTCCTCACCTCCAAGCAGCGCGAGTCCTTTCACGCCGTTCACATCGCAACTGCCCGTGTAGCCGTCTTTCAGATCTTTTGCGCGCAGCGTGACTGAGATCACGCTGCCAATCTTCGCGGGCTTGTCGGTGGAAAACACCATAAACACCTCGTCGATCACAGGCTCGCTGCCGTCAATGTAGTGCTCGTTGTTCTTGATCACTCCATCCTGCTTGAGCGCGTTGCCGGCACCATCGATCAGATCGCACGAGTACTTGAGCCCAGTAACGTCGCTATCGTTTCGCTGCACGACGTAATCAAAGTCGCCACCGAAGACAATCGAACTCTGTCCGTTCACGGTACAAAAGCCCGAGAGGCTGCTCTCTCGCGCCGTCTCCGTGCTATTGCCGTTTTCGCTGTCGGCGCTGTCGGTATCGTTGTCACTGTCGACTTCGATCGCGAAATGTGCGGTCTTCCCAATGCCGACGACCGAGTGCGTTCCTTTCTTTGCAGTATTCGCCGGCGCCACAGTCGACGGCTCGTGCTTTGGCTTTTCCGGTAGAAGCGAGATGTTGCTGATCTTCCAGTCTTTGCTCAGGTAATAGAAAGCCGGCAGCGTAATGTCCACGGGCACGTCCACCGAGTTGGTCTCGAGTCCGCACCGGAAGCTGAACTCGCTCTTGCCGCTCAGCACTGACGACACGGTATCCTTGCTTTGCGTCGTTTCGGGGACCGAGCAGTTCACGTGCAGCGTCCAGAGCCCCGTCGCCGGGTCGTACGACGTGAGCTTGCTGCTCAGGATCGGCAGGTCGATCTTCTTCTGCAGCGTGCAGCTCGAGTCGCTCTCGGAGTTCTGCAGGTCGATCGGCAGCGGCGCGGTGAGCTTCAACGTCTCGCTCATGTCCAGTGTCAGCTGCATCTTCACCGAGAGCACGCTCTTTGGTCCGCAGATCTTGTTCCCGACGCTGTCCTTCGAGCCCGCCGTCGCGTTCGGGAGCAGACACTCGTACGCCGCGTTGTTCACGAACGCCTTGGCGTGCACGCGGACGCATAGCAGCAGCAGCGTCGCGATGTACAGCAAGACTGCTGCGGATAAGGGAAGGCGACGCGGCGCCATGGCGAGTGAAAGCTGCCTGTCTGGCTCAGTTGAAGACGGAATGCGGACGAAGATCGATCGGGTGCAACGCTCTGTTAATCTCCGCAGAACAAGCGCATCCACGCAGCCACTCACTCACCCTTCACACACAGACAGCTACAGTACTGTACTCACTCACGCACACGCGCAGGCTTCGTCTCTTTCTATGGAGCTCGCACCCCCTGCGCAATCGCGTGTGCTGCTTGCGACACCTGCTGTTGAACTTGTAAACGCGCCAATGCGTGCGCGCCACCTGCCTTGTCGGCGGCAGGTGCGCTTGAGCAGCCTCTGATAATACCAGATTGTTGTGAAGAGGTAAAGTAATAGCTGTAAAATATCTAGCAATATTAAACAGTTATACAGGTTGTTTAAAAATACCATGCCAAAAGCCAGCGCAAAAACCGACACTTTTCGACACTTTTCACGGTTTACCCGTGTAAATAGATACCCTGCTGGAAATGTAAAAATCGCTGCACTCATGCTAGATAGCTTCCTTCTATGAACTGACCTGTCAAAATCGATGGATAAGTGTGCCTTGTTCTGTATCTTTGGAACATGTCGTGCGTGAGAACTGAAGGCTCCACAAACCGAAACGCCTCCAAAATAGCACTGTAAAACTAGGAATAGCTACGCAAACCATTGTGTCATTTCGGCCAACCTGCCAAGGCTCCACACGAATTTCGTTTCTTTTTCTTGGCAGACTTCTGGCAGTCGCATTGGTCACAACAAAGTTCTCCAGCAGTAGCAAGTAGTTCGAGGGCTACCCAAAGTCACCTACCAAGATTGCCAACTTTTTTCTCGGATCATCATCGTACAAAAGTCAACAGAGCCAGCTTTTTGCTGATAGCTGGGCTGCACGAAACGCTCCGAGCGCGAGATCTTGCTGGATGAAGAGCCACATTAAAGTAGTTTCTGGAGTGCTCAGCGGCGGTATCAGCCCACGAATGGCCGCGACCAAGAACGTTGAAAAAATGGCGGAGTGCGAGCTGGCTTCGCTGGAGAACTAGGCTCGCGCCGACACCAAGAGCTACGCGTAATGCTGGTGTCGACCCGCGCTGGTTGTGTGCCTACTTCAATTTGAACGTGACGAGTTTTTGGCTCAGAAATGATATGGTACTGATTCTCTTGAAAAGGGGAAACACTGTACACCATTATTCGCACAAAATGAAGTATGGAGGGATGCATACAGAGACATCTCTATAGGAGACCCTTCCGATATCGAGATGCAAAGTAATCGACAAATTCCAGCCAACTTCTTCTCAACGCCTTCTCTTCCTTCTTCTCTCTGACTCAGCTCTTGTGGGCAAAACTAGCGAGGTGTGCGTTTCTCGCCATGCCCCTGAAGACCTACGTACACGAGGACAAAGTTACTTATTCGCGTCATGTGCGTTGCTCTTTCGAATGCCAGGAGGACCCTCCAGGGCATCCTCAAGTCTGCGGGAAGCGTGTTGACCTCTTTCCCAAGATGCAAATGCGGCATTCTTATTATTGTTCCGTCAGTGTGCGACACTCGCTCCATATCTTAGTCCACACTGATTCTTGGATGTTGCTCAGTGCTGCGCAATGACCGCTGGTCATTCTTCTTTCGCAAGAGACAGCGAGCCAACCAAGTAGGTCGCGCTAACAAACAGCAAACTCATGAACAGAGTCGCCACAGTACTCGCTTGCGTTATCCAGAAACCCTCTGTCGTTACGATATTGATCACCGCCCAGAGTTCGATGCTCACAGTGAATGTGAAAGCGAGGGCTGAGGCGTTCGGGCGACTAAGACCTGGTTCTCGTTCTGCAGCAGATTGGCGACCGAGCTCATGAATGAGCGCGAACCACCAGATCCCCAGTTTTCCGTACAGTAAAGAGCGCCTACCAGTCAGCCAGTTAATTGATCAGTCTGTGACGAAGTGTCTGAAGGCGGAAGCCAAAGTGAGCAGGGTCTTCGCAAGTGGCATCATCAATCCTGGATTTATTTGTTGATTGCCATTGCCATCGACGGGGCACACAAAGTTCGCATTTCCATTTGTGAACAAAAGAGATTGAGATCCACAAAAGAATCATGTAAATATTCACTTGCAAGTCCAACATTTCGGCCATATCAATGTAAATATTCACTCGCAAGTCCAACATTTTCGACCATAATCGCACAAAGTAGACCACTTGCGCTCTCAATCCGTCTCTCTCATGATCCTATCTATCTATCGCACAGGGCCACATGAGTGACCCTAATGGTGCAAAACGAACACGAAGCAATTCGACTCAGTCGACCCACAGCATAATATACGCCACTTTGGCTTGGAAGAGTGACCACCATCCAACGTCAGGTGAGGCGGCATGTTCGTGTTGCACACATTGGGCAATCCGATCATTCTTTGAAGCTCAAGATTGGAGCGCACGAACTGAGCTTCATCGCATGCAAAGCATGTGGGTGGGTGGACCTCCACGCCCCTTGGCGCTATGTGTATGTGTTGCATATTTATCACCCGCGCGCAGACTCTACGCAGAGCAATCATCACGCATCTGAACTTGTATCATCACATGCGCCAGACGCGGGATCAGGTCGACTGGAAATGCTCGGCGATTTGCCCAAGGTCCTATGTGTGAGTGTGTACCTCATGTCAGGCAAGGCTGTAATGTGTAATGCTCGCATGAAGTGAGGCATGAATGGCGATTCTCTTTCAAGAAAGGTCACAAGCTGCAGACAGACAGGAAATTAGCATTGCATTGCTCTGATGAAAGATCGACCACGTGCCCACTTTCTGATGAATGAATGATGAATGCTCGGAATCTCCAACCTGAGCAGCTCAGCTCGGCTCGTTCACCAGTGGTTCAGAGAAGCGCCAATGTCGACAACGCGAGGTTCTTGAGGGTCAAAACTGTCAGTACCTTTTTATATGAAACACCTGTTTATGAAGAGTAATCAATAAATATTTGATAATTCAATCCAATATATTCTACTCTTCTATCATGCTTGAATTGAGTATACTTGATATAAAGGGACGTTGATTGTGACTTTTCGAAAACGGCTCTTTTTTTCGCGCACACGTCACTGCTGGGATTAAGTTCGCACTCCGAGGGGAGTGCGAGGGGATCCAAAAACTGCGCAAATGCCGCAAAGGTCGAGTGCTCTCTCTCTCGAATCCTTTTGGATTTGAGACTGACGTGTGTGTACAAATGGTGCACACACATGTGCGCAAAGGTGTGTATTGAGTACACTGTGTTGGCGCGCTGCGTGAGCAGCTTTGCTCTCTTTGCTGATGACCGTCTTGCACCATCGACTCGGGGGCTGACGCGGCCACGTGGGTCTGTCCATCCGCCCATCCGTCCGTCCACATGCAAGCGTCCAGAGATGCATTTTTTGCGTCTTTCACAAGACAAAAAAGAGAGCGAAAAATGAAAATGGTTGCGGCACTTGGTCGAGCGGGTGGAACGGAGGTTCTGTTATGGAAATATAGAACAATCAGACAGGGGGGACGGACGGGTCGAGAAGCTGACCAAACACTGCGATTACGCTAATCTCATTCGCACAAGCCCGAGCTGCTCTACTGAGGACCCACCGAGCTCGCTCGCCTTCTTCCTTGGAGAGACTGACGGGATATGTACAATATAACTGAAGAGACCGTGTACAAGCCCGGTGTTTTACACGTGTTCCTGTGCGAGCTCTCCCCATTTTGCACGTGTTGTTACCTGTTAGTAGTCGGCCCGCGCGTTTCAAACTTGAGTTCACCTGCCGCTGTTGAAGTGGAGCTCCTCATTCATACAGATGTGATGTGAGACTAATACCATTCGAGTGCTTGATTAGTTGGGTGTGTCTCCAGAGATACCATGTGGATGGATAATGCGCGTGCAGAGCCGATCTCGTTCTCACTCATCTGGATACGGTACAGTACTTCGAGGACTGGAGAGACCGCAACACCGCCACGACACCAGAACATGACCCTTGTCGAAAATACAACACATGTGTAGGATAGGCTGTTAAACAACTGAAGGTGTATAGTACCTGCCGTAACACCCATGGGAGCTGAAACACTAGGCACTCTTGAAGAACCGCAATTTGCTGGCGGGATGTGGCCGTTCTTCGTGTCCTTTTGTATTGTGCGAAGCTGCTCATAGCAGCATAGCCCATAATCCAACACTTGCCACCAGCAGATACCCAAACGCACACGAAGGGATCTGAGTTGGTCGCAGTGCGAGCTTCTACGCGCTTCCACCCTACGTGTGGAGAGAGCTGAGTGAGGACATACATCTTGGAGAGGTGCAAGAGAGACACAATTTCACATAACAACCAAACTCGATGACTATCGGTTATGTATGAAGATACATACACCCAGCAGTCACGACACTTTATGGCAAAACTCTATTGCGACACATAGACAAAGAGAGACACTTTGAGTGAGGATCCATTTTGATCCTCAGCCGTGTTGTTTGTTTGGTTTGGACAGTCCTGCTGCTGGCTGGCTGGGGGCGTCTGAAATTACTCACGAATGTAAAGCGTGATAGCGTGAAAAAATGGCATGGAGCTCCTCCCCATTGCATTCGGCCCCTCGAACCTTACGCGTCGTGCAGCCAAGTAATCTGAAGTTGACGTTGAGGGGATCCCCTCTGACGTCCGACGTCAGAGCTCAGACCCAACCCACTTCTTTCTTGAAAAAAGCTGCAGCAAATTGCTGGGCGGAACACTTTCGATCGCAAAAATTGACGCAAAATTTGGCCGTTAAGTGCGCAGCGCGTCACCGGCTGATTTGTAAAACGCACTTTGCGCGATCGATCTGACTCTTTGGCCCGGCTTTTTTCTCGTCAGGTGGCCCGTCGCTGCATCGTGTTGAAGGCAAGCAGAAAGACCGAGCCGAGACAGCCGCGGCTATGCACGTCTTGCTCGCGGTTAGGTATGACAGACGTACGTCAGGATCCGACAATCCTTTCTAAATGCGGTACTATCGCGATAATCCTCTCTAATGCCTCTCTATATATCGTAAACCTGTTTACGTGCCGCCCAGTCTATGCATTACGCGAGTTGAATGGGTGATATTTCTGTCGTTACAAACTCCAGTTCAAGGAGATGCGTCAGCGCTTTGCCGTTTTCTGACTATGAAACGCTCAATTCAATTTTGGAGTGTTTCAAATTCGCAGTCAATTGAGCTGCTCGCTTGGGCAGTTGGTTGGCAACAATTGACTGTGGCCAAACCAGCGCGCACACACACAATATCGAAATGAAAAAAAGCTTTTCGCCAAAGCTGAAGGATGCGTCTGTTAGAACACCGCAGACCCGTAGATACTGTACTGTAGATTTCCATACAGAGCCCGGGCTTTTTTAGAGCTGGGTGGGTGGGCTGGTGCGTCACGTCGCTCCGCTACACCTGGTCTGGTCGGCTATTGCTCAGACTCAGGCCTCCCTCCGTAGGGACCGGCTGGATCGTGCGTGCGATGCGATGTGATGCGCCACCAGCTCAAGAGCTCGACTCGACTGTCTGTGGATCCGAACCGGTCCCAGTCCCATCCGCGTTCCGATCCAACTTTCGAGCGAGCCGCGCGGTCAGCTGCATACACACAGTGGCTACGCGACCCACTTGCGCGCAGCTCAACAAACAACGCACCAAAGGTGGTGGCCGATTTGTGCACGCGCCGCCGCCGCGTCCGTCAGTGCAGTTTTCCAAACGGACCGCGCGAAGTGGCAGGCAGTCCACTTTTTGACTTTGGGTCGCGGCCAGCCGTCTGTCCGTCCACAGCCCACCCCCCTCCCCCGCTTTCTTCCTCCACCACCCGGCGTGTCCGTCCGTCCGTCCGTCCGTCTCCGCTCGGCGCGTTCGCTACATTACTTTCCATTTCGGCAAGCGGGGCTCAGACCAACGACCGACCATCCGGCCACCTGCGCGCGCGATCTATCCGTCCAACGCGATCCGATCCGTCTGTCAGTCCGTCCACAGCCGCAGTCATCCGTCCGTATTCTGCCTGTCTGTCTGCATATCTATCTCCGCTTCCTGTCAAGTGTCGCCGTTGTCCGCTCGGTGAGTGTTGAGCCAGAGAGACAATCGCATACGCCATGGCGTTTCACATGCCTCATTATATAAACCAATATGACTCACCCACCACTCAATCGCGATGTTGACGTTTCTATGCAGATCGTCTCCCAGACCACGCACGACGCTTGACTGTCCGTTCCATGATCCGCGTCTCGGCCAAACGCGCTCGTCCCCACTCATTCCCCAACAACTGCTCCGCGATGATGATGGCGCCATCGTCCGCATCCGCAGTCCACCGACCGGTCCCCACGGATTTCCTGGTGTACCAGTACGTCGTGGCCGCCACGTCCGCGATCCTGGCCCACATGCTACTGGCTGCTGCGTCCAGTGCGGATTTCGGTGGGGTCGCGCCTGAAACGATCGCGTTCGAGCAGCAGCAGTCTGTATACACCTCCTCGTCCTCGTCCAGCTCCTCCGCACGTTTCGTCCACGCACTGACCACATCCGCATCCGCAGCTGCGTCCAACCGCATCGACAGCATTCACCAGACCGGGACCAAGTACCGGTCCAACAACGCCGGGGACGGCCCGGAAAAGACGCGCGACCGCAAGTCGTGGTTCCCGCGCTTCAAGTCCAACTGGCTGGGCACGTACCGGTCCAAGCAGATGTTCCACTGCTGCGAGTGCGCGGTGGTGGACGCCGCGAGCGCGCGCTACAAGGGCTCGGAGGGCAAGCACTGCGTCTGCGGCCAGGACCAGTGGCACTTGGCCAAGACCATCGAGGAGAACGAGTACAACCGCCGCATGGAGATCTCCAAGGCACTCGGCGGCTTGCGCTACGACGAGGCGCTCGAGCGCCTCAAGGCCATGGGCACGTCCGAGATCGACCTCAAGCGCCTGCGCTGCGAGAGCGACGAGGCCTCGGTCACCAGCTCCACCTCTTCGAGCATGGATGACCCCGCGGACGCCGCGCACGCCAACCCCAAGCGCATCAAGAACGAGCCGCTGCCGTCCCCGGCCACGCGCGCCTACGGCAGCCAGCAGCGCGCCAAGTCGGCCGCGAGCTTCGGTCTGGAACCGGTCACGCTGCCGTCGTCCTCATCGAGTGCAGCAGGGACGGGCCTCACAGCCGAGATGCTCCAGAAGATCAACCAGAGCTACAGCTCGGGGAGCTACACGCCGCTCAGCGGCGACTACCTCGGTGGCCCAACCAGCTACGACCACCTCGTGCCGGCGTCCTTTGCGGACGAAGAGAACTTTGGCGAGCTGCTGCAGGGGTTCCTCGAGGATGACCCGCGCAACAACTCCGGGTACCCGCACTACCAGCAGCCAACCCAACAGCACCAGCTCCACCACGGACGTCCCAGCGCGCAGCACTACAGCTACACCACCAATGCCCCGTCGTCCTCATTCCTCCCGGGATCTACTGCTTCTGCTCAGCATCAGCAACAGCTGCGGTACCCGCAGGCGCCGTCCACACTGCCGCCCCCACCGCAGGGCGACCTGGACTTTGAGTTCTTCGCGGACGGCCACCACCACCGCGGGATGGCGTCTGCCCATCAGATGTCCTCGTCCGGGTACTCCTCGTATCCGCAGCACCAGCACCACCAGCAGAGCGGCGGCAATGCGCAGTACGGACGACCGCACCTGACCGCGCACCACCACCCGCACGCCAGCAACATAGCGGCGCCGCTGGCTTCGTCCACGTCGTTCTCCATCGTCTGAGGTTGCGGACCCCCCCCCTCATTATTTGTGAGTCTTCGCTCTCTCTCTATGTGTCTTCCATCTTCTTCTTCTTCGTATGTCAACTGTCTGTAGCGTCCGTCCATTTTGTATCTCCTGCATCTTCGAGAATCGTTTTTTTACTCTCGCCATTCAAAACCAAACTCCAACAACACAAAATACAATACCGAGTGAATCAACTTCGTCTATAAGAGCCGTCTTCTCTCTCCTTTTCTTCATGGAGGTGGCTGTAGCTGCATGTCCTTGATGGCCTGCTTATGACGACGAGGTGCTCGGCCGCGCGACGAACTCCCGGCTCTGCGTGAGCTTGTCGTCCGGCTCCTGCAGGAACGTGTCCAGCAGCTCGTTGAACGCGCGCGCGTCCTGGATGTGCACGTCGTGGCGGCCGTTCGGGAACAGGTGCAGTCGCGAGTGCATGATGCGCTCGCTCAGGTACTCGCCGTGGAAGCTCTCCACGAGTTTGTCCTTGGCGCCGACGACCACGAGCGTCTTGCACTTGATGCGCGGCAGAAAGCCGCAGTAGAGGTCGCCGTCTTCTTCGTACACGCTCTTGAGCTTGTTCATCATCGCTAGAGAGAGAAAGGAAGCAGGTTACAATAGAACAACCCCACCAGGTTAGCTAAAGGCTATCTCAAGCAAGCTATAGTGTGTGGACTCATGAAGAACGTACCAGACCAGCCCTTTTGCAGGTTTTCAGCGCCATAGATGGCCTCGCCCTCGGCGCGCGCGACGGGATGCCACTTGGACACGTCCTTGAACTGCTCGTACGCCTCGACGTCTTCATCAGACACGAACGCCTGTGATGCAAACACACATGGTAACTCGTCAGAAAGAATGGCTCATGATGACCACGGTGAGCATTAACAAAGAGCGTTTGGTTTATAGAAATGTGAACTTACATTCCCATTCACCAGCACAAGACGAGAGACGCGCTTCGGGTACTTGGCGGCAAACACAGCGCCGACGTTCGCGCCTGCGCTCCAGCCCAAGATGGAAAACTACACATAGCAATCGCACACAGTCAGGCATTTTTGTGTATGTCACACAGCACACAATAGAGATCCATCTAATTAGGCGCTACGCACGCACCTTGTCGTATCCGAGCGTGTCCATGAGCTTCACGACGTCGTCGGCGTCGCGCTCGAACCAGTTGTCGGGGAAATCGCGCTCTGGAGGGCGGGACTTGCCGTAGCCCCGCGGGTCGACGCCAACGAACGTGTACTTGTCGCCGAGCTCTTGGTACTGGAAGCGGAAGTTCTCCGTCACCGAGCCTACATGCATAACACGCAATAGATACATACATACACACAGTCAGACACTACAGAAGAGGGGTGAATAACGCCACCACGCTATTGCATTTCTTACCGAACGACGACGGCAGGCAGAGCACCGGCACGTCGTGCTCGCTCTTGGCGGCGGCGTCCCCGTTCGTGGTCTCTGGCACGATCGCGTGCAGCTTCACGCCATCGGCGACCTCCACCTGCACGCTACGGTGCTGCGTCGCGAACGAGCGTGCGCCTGCGGCAGAAGCAGCAGCAGCAGCGCGCCGCCAAGGCTGCGCCATCTTCATCACCATCAGCTTCACCATCATGGCTTCTGTGTCAACTATGGTGCGCTTTTTGATGGGCGAGCAGAGGAATGCGAACTTAAGAGACCACTTTGTGGCAGAACGCTGGAGAACCAGAAAGAAGCACTAAGTGCGCTTCCTCGCATCGTGTTTGATGCGCGAAGTGCGTTTCGAAGGATGGCAGTATGGATGATTCGACTTGAAGCAATGGCCAAAGCGTGGTGTCCTAGCTGAGCTTGTTCGTTCGCCTGCTGCTCTTCAAACGGAGGCGTTCATTTCGCGAATGTGAGCAATAACATTATTAAAATTCAATCGGTTCCTACATTTGAGGATGTGATCTCAGAACATCATCCCAATCTCCTGATCGCGCACCACAACTCTAGAGTAGTTGTCAGAACACCACACCTCGCTTCTCGACGATATATTCTCACGACAGCAGAGTCAGCTCCATCGACTTGGCGCCCCCGTCTTGTGCTTGTCGCGAATGCTTTGCTCCGTTGGAATGCTCGTTGGCTCGTCGTCGTTGGCGTCTTCGGACTGTCGTATTCGCAGGCGCTACCGAACTTGACGATGATGACGACGAAGATGACGATGAGGACGATAATGACGCAGTTTGGGTTTCAGGATCCTCGACCAGATGCTCCGTATCACGTCTCGGTACCGCAGGAGCAGCAGAAAGTTCTTGTGGCGGCTCGAGGATCATCTTCTGAGCGACAAACAAACTCGCGTCTCTGTTGGACCAGTAGATCACGTGCGCAGTCAGCGCAAATAAATACTCGTTCGCGATCTCGATCTCGTTCTCTTGCAGCGTGTAATCAATCGGCAAGCCTTGGCACAGACTCCCAAACAGATCCTTGTCCACAGTGCCACCATCGTGCTCTCGAACGGCTTGAGGACTCGTTCTTCGCATTTGACCTTGCATGTCATACTGCTGGCCATTGTCGGATGTGTCGATGGTCAACTGAAGAGGAGGCGTCGACGTGTCGTTGGCGCCGACAGTGGTGCTCTCAACCAACCCAATTTTGCGAACGCTGTTCTCGACTTGGAACTCGAAATCTCGTCTCCATCGACGCAACGTCTGCCACATCGCTCGGAATGAGTTTTTCAGCTGGTACTGGAACCGCAACTTTCCTTCAAACGTCCGGATGATCATTGCTTTTGAGTTTGCACGGCGAGGATTCACGATCGGCTCGATGCGATACGCAACAGGGTCGTACGGGTGATAAATATTGAAGAGTCTGCGGCATGTCGGGAGGCGGAAATCTCGGTCGATTTTCTGCCCACGGACATTCAAGAACAAACCCACTGGCGAGCCAAAGCAGAACAAATCTTCGACCTCAAATGCCAACTTCGGCACGATCGCAGGGTGCTGCTGAGTTTGCAACGTTTTCTTTCTTTGTTGGCGGCGAGAGTGGACAACTTCAGCATCTTTTCTCCACACCCCACTCAAGCGCCCAGTAGTTCTCATGCACTCGGACTCGGATCGTGAGCGTTGCTTGATTCGCTCTGCCAGCATCGCCTCGAATCCTTTCGTGGACTCACTGTCGTCTTCGTCATCGGCATATTCGTTGTCTGCATCTTCGTCATCGGTACAGGAAGACTCAGTCTCTCGTTTTCTGCTTGGTGGCTGCGTGTAGATATTTTGGTGGTTGAGCACATCGAAGCAGATGATTGCTCCGAGGGAATGCGCGACAATCGACACCTTTTTCTTCCTTTGCTTCATCTCGCCAGCTTGCCAACCTTTGTTTCGCGCCTGGAAAAGAGTAAACACTCGATTCATCTCCTTTGCGACTTCGTTCAGAATCACCTGGTGGAACATCGGCGACATGAAGAAAAGGACATCCAGGATCGTGTCATTTGCAAACTCCCGCAGCTTTGGGATCGCCGGCAAGGTGACGTCACGAATCATTGCGTCCAGTCCCTCCAAATGCAGTTTCGAGTGCCACTCGATCGGTAAGAACTCGACACGGGGCTTCTCTTCTGGAGACAAGTGATCGAAGTGCGAAGACCGAAGGGCTTCTCTGTGCAGCTCGCGAAGGTTTGTGGAGCAATCGATGATCGAGCGCAGAGTCACGACATTGATGATATCGATCGTCTTCAACGCATCACCGATCCCATGAACGATGAGCACCAAATGGTCAATCTCTTCGTCAATGTCATCGTCGTCGTCGATTCTTGGCATTGAGCTGTCTTCATACTTCACTGAGCGACCATCCTCGTCGCACTTCATTGCATGCTTCCACAGGTCCAAGTTCTTCACGTCGCTTTTGATACGGGGATCACCACGATACACTCGCCGCTTACTCGTGAAAGGCGTCGTTCCAGCAAGTAGGCGCTTGTACTGCATGATGTCTTGAGGTCCCTTGAACTCCACCAAATGCCCTTCCACTGGAACACTCAGCGTCGACTTTTGCGACCCAGAGTTTGGCGACGGAGAGTAGAAGAACGACTTCTGCTGATCCTCTAAAGCTTGGTTGCGCCGCTTTTCTTCGTCATAGTGCGACAGGTAGTACGTGAACGCGCTTTCCAACACTTGCGCAGCCGTTGGGTTGTATGGCGCCAGACCGTAATTCCGTTGCGCGTACAGCCACAACGAGCGGCAGACGACCTGCTTTTCCAGTGCTGGCCAGTACACGGGCTTCATCTCCATCGTTTCCATGCACACTTCATACCGCCCTTCGTCGACAAGCACGATACTGGACGGCAGCGGGTGCCTCTTGAGCTCTTTCTGTCGCTGGTACCATCGGTAGCGTCGTTCCAGGCGCCTGTTCTCGTGCGATGGGAATTCAATCCATTTTCCGCTATTGGAATTGGCGTGACCGTGACCATTGCTCGGGCTGCTTGCGTCGTTAGACTCGTCCTCCGACTTCGATGTGTCTCCGCTGTTTGGCTCGAGTTTCTTGTAGAACCAGCACGGGAAGGAATTCTGGTTGTGGTACTCCAACTCCTTCATAAGGGCTTCGCTCGACTCGATCTCCTCATCTGTCAGCGGGATGCCGCCAAAGTGGGGATACTCCTTCAGCAAATCCGCATACAGCATCTCGTTTTGCATGCGGATACTCGACATAAACTCGTACATCTTGTACTTGGACTCGATGATCAGCATCCGTTGGTAGATGCTCTTGATCACCTCGGAACGACGCTCGCTCAACAGAGACTCGTACGGTCCTCGCCCCAGGATGTTCCACTGCACCATACTCCAATGCTGGTCGAGCACCTCCGTCGCCGAGTAGATGTACTCGACAAACGACTGCACTCGTGTGGTCGACACATCAAGAAACAGGTCCGTGCGGGTTTCGATCTCTTCGCGGGACGGGAACACGATCTGAGTGGGAAAGATCACGACGTACTGCATGATTCGCTCCGCTGCACCAAGTGGAGGGAGGACTAAGTGCCGCAGAAAAACGTTCCCGCCCATCGAGTTCTTCGCGACGAAATACAATTCAGGCAGCTCTTCACTGGTCACAAACTGCGCAAAGCCCTCAACGGCATTGAACACAGGCACAGCTCCATGCGATCGAATCGGTTCAATCGCGCCTGGCAACGGGACAGTCTCGACTTGATTCTTGATCCGGTAGAACACGCGCTGGCCTGTACGTGTGGTCGTAAGCCGGAACTCCACTACGTTGCGATGCGAGGTCGTGATGACGTCGGCGATCTGGTCGCGAGTGCGCACTGCGGCGCGCTTGACGAGGTCCGGTGCCTTGCGCTGCATGGTCTTCGTGATCTGCCCGCCGAGCGCGTACAGGAACGGGAACGGCGTATACGCCGCCCACGTCGAGTAGCCCTCGTAGCGCTCGTGCATGTCGCGCTGGGCATCGCGCACAATCTCCGCGACGTGGTACATGTGGCGCTCCGCAGCAGCAGCTTGATCGGGGTTGTGGCTCTTCGTGTTCACGCTCACCTGGTGGTTTGGATGCTTTTTCGGGACGGGTTGCGCGTGAATTTAATAGATAATAGACAGACAGACGGACTGAAAACACTCGTGGGTGGGCGGCTTGGGGACGTCAGTCAGAGCGAGGCACCAATGCGCATGCTTCGTGTGTCGGCCTCCTCTCTGTCTATCGCTCGCGCGCGGTGGCGGGTGGCGTTCGTTCGTCCCGTTCTTTGTCGTCTCTTGCGCTTCCGATAATGGACGCTTTGTTATGGGCTGTGGGCGGACCAGGCTGGAAAAAAGAAGTGGCAGCACCATCACTCTGATTCTACAATCAGTTTAGACAAGTAAATCAATTATAAAAGGTTTAACGTGCTATTAGATCACTTGTGGTTGATGTTGTCAAATTTATCTATTTGACAAGGGATGTATTTTTACAGATCGAACCGTGCCTTCGCCTTTAAATGACCGTGGGATTCACGATCGAATGGCAAAGATGATGCCGTGGCGAGGGCGACATCATTCGACCACCACCGCCGCCACCGGCACGATGGCGAGGATGATGACGGCGGCGATGGCGGCACGAACGCGGTCGCTGCATGCGTCTCTCTATCGCCGACGCTTCTCCTCACTGCGTGCCGCTACTGCGCTGCAGGTGCAGACGAGCGACCACCGCGGTCACTGGCGCGTGACCTCGATCGATGCCAGCAACAAGTCGATCTGCGCGGCTGAGCGCGTGAAATGGCTCGCAACCACCAACAACAGACGCGTGCTGGCGCTCACGTCGGACGCGAATGAGTACTCGCGGCTGCACCGATTTGTGGATGAACACATGGCGTTCAATGAGCTGGAGCGACGCGGGCATGGCGTGTTTGGCGTGATGCAGTGGTGTCAGCAGGCGCTGGAGGAGACTGGACACGACAAGCGCGTGTTCCCACGAGGGAGGATGGCGGCGTTCCTCATGCACCACCTGAAGGAGATGCCGCTCGAGCGCTTCCAGCGGAGCATGACGTCCTCGCTCGCCACACGGAAGGCAGTTTTGGATCTGCTGCAACTCTTCCAGCTGCTCGAGTCCGAGGGCATCTCCCCCGCAGCGTACACCAGCAACGCCAGCAACACGGAAGACCCCAAACAGATCGAGCTAGCGCAGGCGTATGAACTGTACAGGCAACTGCTGGAGAAGCACCGTGTGACATCGTGGGACGGCATGGTCCTCGATGCTCTAGAGCTCACCAGTGTGTCATCTGTAGAGCAGGGCAACGCTACGAGCCGTAGACGAACCGATTTCAGTGATGCGATGCTGCATGGCTACACAGACATGGTCGTCGACGATCTCCACGCGATGTCTCCGGCGATGGTTAAGCTTGTCGGCAACCTGTGCGCGCATCCAAATATCCAGTCGAGTGTGAGCTTCAGTCATGTTCTGGTGGACGGAGACGAGTGCTCGCGCGGGTTGCTACTTGACAGACTGTTGCACGATGTGCACGGTCTTCAAACGAGCTTCACGGTGCTCAGAAATGATAGCGACTTTAGCCTGCGTCAACTAACGACGAGTACCACTCGTGCTGCAGAGATTCGAGCGAGAGCCCAGCGCATCCTCGGCCCTCCCAGCAAAACAGAGATTGTTCAGCAGTCCACCGCAGCTGTAAAGTGCTACGCGTTCGACACGGTCGCGAATGAAGAGCTGGCGATTGGTCAGCTTGTCAAAGAGCGTCTTGGCAATTTTCCAGCTTCAAGCATTGCGGTACTCGCTCCAACTCATGTCGATGCCCAGCGCCTCGCACAGGCGTTTCTGAGTCAAGGCATCGCAGTCCAAGACCACGCTTCAACTGTACCGGCTGGCAACCATCTCTTTGACGAGGTTTGACTTATTGTGACTATGTTTGAGTCGTATCCACCGTCTTTGATTGGACTGACACTTGCTTTTTGCTGATCTGTGTGCACTTATTCAGCCAGGAGTGAACGCTGTGTTTTCGTTGTTGGTCGCGCTCTGCTTCCCAAGTGACTCGAAGCACCTGTACAACGTGCTCCGATCCAGTTTCTTCGATCTTTCTCCTCAAGTTCTGTCAAAGTTGATGGAAAAGGAACTGAAGACCCACGCCGACCTCTTTCAAGTCCTCGAAGTGTTTGTTGCGACCAATGGTGACTCCCTGGGTGTCCAAGATGGCGACAAAGACGATAGCGTTTTAAAAGCAGAGATCGAAGCAGAACTTCAAGTTGCCGCAAAGTTTGTTGAGGTTATCAAGCGCCTGCGATCAGAGTGCCATGAAAAGTCGACACAAGAGATCGTGCAGACTTTCCTCGAAGAGACAGGTGAGTGGTTGGTGTCCTTGCAGCTTGATTTGTATTCTTTGGCTAGACTCTCTTCTAACACTTTATTATTTACTGTCCTTTGTTTCCGTTATCAGGACGCATGGAGAGTTTGCTGGAGCCTTCGTCGCCTTTGGAAGAGCAAGAGGCGATCGCCTTGGCGGACTTCTTGAGAGAACTGGAAGCTGTGCAAACCATGGTTCAAAGTGCGCACGTCCCATTTGTTGTGCCGTATTTGCAACAACTGCGAGAGTCCAAGGTGAATGCGACCTACCAACAGAGTCAACCGCTTACAGGCGAATCAGATCTAGCTGTTGGTGAGGGGATAGTGGTGCTTCCGTTGACCCAGCGCAACGTCCAGAACCTGGACACATCTGTCTTGTTCATGGTGTCTATGCGAGATAGCAAATTCCCCGGCAGAATGAAGCGCCTGACGATGCCGCTCCCTTACAAGCTGCTGAGTGAGCCGTTCCCTGTTCAAACTCGTGCTGAGTTTCTTGAGCATAGTGAGAAGCTCGCTTTCGAAGCGATCACGTGCGCCAAGGAAGAGGTAATCATCTCGTACGCATCTGTCGCGAGTGGTCCTGGTAGCTCGATCAAAGCCAAACAAGAATCTCTGAGTCGTGTGCTTCTCCCTCTTTGGGAAGAACCCTCAAGCGATCCCTCCGACAGTGAAAGCAGCTCGAGGTTTACTTCAATCAAAGCCCCTGTCAGTGGCGAAGCGGATCAGCTTACCTCCTCCGAAAACGGCGACGCAAGGATGGCGAGCATCAAGTACGAGCCCTCGCATTTGTCGTATTCTCAGATTTCCGAGTACCTCCGATGTCCACAGCGCTACTTCCTCGCACGAGTAGTGAAGCTGCCGTCAGAAGCATCTAGCGCGATGATGTTCGGTCGCGCTCTTCACGAAGCGATCGCATGTTTTGCGTCCAACATTCAAGTGATGGGCGAGATGACTTCCCAAGATCAAGGTGCTGACGTTGCGAAGGAAGTGCATATCCAGGCTGCGCGCGAACGAGCCCACGATGTTTTCTCTCAAGCGTGGGAGAGTGAGGGCATGTTTGTTTCTCCGGAGCAGGAGCAGTATTTGCGGGAGCAAGGTCGGAAAGCTCTCGACCAATTTTGCGTTCAACACGCAGATCGCCGCATCCTCCACGTCGAGCACCCTTTCGAGGTCTTTGTTCCAGAAGCGAACATCCCGCTTCGGGGCGTCTGGGACCGCATTGATCACACTGACCAGGGGCCAGTTATCCAGGAGTTCAAGTCCAACATGAGCGGCAGCGATCGAAAAGTCGGCAAGCTTGCGAAGGAGAGCCTTCAGCTGAAGCTGTACATGTACGCGTTCCAGTCGGTGTTCGGCAGCGCACCCCGTGGTGCAGTGCTGGAAATGATTGGCGATGGGGTCGCCTCAGCCGCACAGGACGGCTACATCTCGTATACGCAGGAGACAGCGAGTGAGGCGCTTGAAGCCATCAGGACCGTCGCCGCGGGACTACGAAAAGGAGATTTCGCGCCAAAGCCCAGCTATATGGAGTGCGCGTTCTGCCCGTTCGCGGCGTCTGCGTGCCCTGTCGGAAGCGACAAAGCCGCAGATATTTAAGGAAACAAGCGATCATAGAAGCTAATAGAGGCAAATGGAGAGTTTAAATAATGCAACATTGTTCAGCAGCAGCGACTGAGGGGAACGGAAGTCCACAGATGCAGCAGCTCTCACTGTCTAATTCAAACCTGAATGGTCGACATATCCGAGGGCGTATCCACCACCACCTCTGCGTTTTCTATGGCCACGGCGGCACTGGTCTCCTGGAGATCCGATGACGCACCATCCACTTCCTGCCCAGCTGCTTCTCCCAAGTACGAAGGCGCGGCTATGGCTGACTCTGCTGGATCTACGACTGTTTTTGCTACTTCTGATGGCTCTTGGGTCGACGGTGTCGCTTCTTCTCTCGTCAGTGCCTCGACTAATTTTGCTGGCGCTTCGTCAGCTTCACCAACGTCACCCTCGACGAATGACTGGACTACTGTAGTAGGCTCCAAACTATCACTTGCTATGCTGGTACCACCACTTTCATTGCTGTTCTCTTGAATGACCGCACCACCCGTCGCACCACTATCGCCACCGAGATCGACAACAGCACCCACCATCGGAGACGCGTGTGGCATTTGCTGCACCTGGTGCTGCATGTCCTGCGCTCGCCGCGCATCTCTTCGCCAGTCGGAGAGCAGTTGCTGGACGCGCCGTACGCTCAGCGGCACATTGAACTCTTTCTTGATCTGCTCGGCGCTCTTCTTAATGCCCTGATGTCCGGTTGGATACAGGCGCTCTTCTCCTCTCTCGTTAGCTGCTGCTCCAAGCTCGTCCGCCCCAGAAGAAGCAGCGGGAGCCTGTAGCCTTTCTTCCTGCACTGCGCCTTGGTTCTGCAAATCCGCCATAGTATGATCAAGGCTCCCTTGTGGGCTGCTATTACTGCTGGCTCTCGGTTGGAAGAGCGCAGCGTAGAGCCGCCGCTCGTCCTCGCTGCTGAGCGCGCGCTTGCGGCCGCTGCGCTTGATCTGCGCGTACTGCGCCGGGTTCTTGAGGAAGTTGAGCACGACGGTCTTGCTGCGCGCCAGCTTCTTGGCGATCTCGCGGCCGCTGGCGCCCGCCTCGTGCATGCGCGCGATCTCCTCTCGCTCCGCGGGGGTCAGCACTCGTCCCTTGGGCATCTCTCTCGCTTGTCTCGTCTTGCTCAACTTTCTTTTGTGTGCGGAAATGAGGGCGAGAGCTTTATTCCCGTGGACCACACAAAACAAAAGGAACATATTACTGTATACATTATAATATTCACATAAGAATGCAATAACTACACGTGAGAGGATCTGGTCGATCGCTCCGTCATGAGAAACTTGGTGGCTTTCCACCATGGATTGCCTGCCACTTTTGCCTTCGCGCATTGGAAAATGTTGGCAACAAAAGCAAGCAGGAACTAGTACATTACGTACAATACACGTGGCACGTGTTTGCGACGCTGCAATATTGCTTTGAACAATCGATTGCACTAGCTCGGGTTGTAAGATGCACCAGCTTTCAACTTCAGAAGTGAAGACAAAAATCAAAACTTGTGTATTAGTTTAGTGCCTACCACACCTCAATATTCCTCTCTCTCTCATTATCTCGCTTCTGCCTCTACTTACCACGCCACGATATTGCCTTCGTAGTTGTAGAACTTGCCGCTGTCCTCTGGTGTGAGGCTTTCAATGACCTTGGTCAAGCCAGCGACACTGTCTTCCGGCTGGAGACTCCAGTGAAACCCGTGATGCGGGTGACGGCGTGCCCTGGGTGGAGCGCGACCGCGGTGACTTTGTCGCTCTTCAGGTCGACAGCGAGACTCGTGTTGATCATGTTCAGTGCCGTCTTGGACGACCGGTAACCGTACAAGCGCCCGCTCGTGTTGTCGTCAATGCTGCCCATTCGCGACGAGATCTGTCCGACAACTGCGGCGCCGCGGGCTGCAGCAGCGAGCTTCAGGTTTGGCAGAAACGCGCGCGTCATGAGGAACGGACCGACAGCGTTTACTTCAAACTGGTGCATCAGCACCTCCTTGGTGACCTCGTGGAAGCCGTAACCTTCGCCGATACCGGCATTGTTGACATCAAGCTCAGAGAGATTCGCTTCTGATCTTGTCCTTGGGAGGTTGCTGACAAAATGCATTCGCTGTCATGAGACAGCTCTATGGTGCAAACGTTTGATTTGCGACCTGTCTTTAATAACTCAAATCACGTGCATATGTCGAGGTCAGGCGCGGAAATTTTGAGGTTTAAGTCGCTGATATAAACACACATGTGTAGTTATTATTATTTTACGGTAGCAAGGATCTGGTCCAATAGTATAAAAGCCCTACGCTTTTAGAAAGAATACTAAAGTAGGATCCTGTGTTAAAGTTTGACCGTCATTTTCTCACGAAGAAAAGCACGGGAGAGTGGCAGACGAGAAGATGGAGCGGACCGTGACCATGCAGCGGGTTTCAACAGCCTCTCGAAAGTAACCCACATGACCAGCATCCCAGTGTCGCTTACTTGCTCACTAGCACAACGCTACAGTGCTGGTAATAAATATAAGACCACCGCGAACGCGAGCGCTGAGTGCGCAAAAGTTGATGAATGGAGCTGAAAACTGGACACTCCACTCCGCCACCGAAGTCCCCCTTTTTGTGTGCGTTCCAGCCTCTAACAATGAAAATTGACAGCGTGACAGAAAATAACGCTATTTGTGGGTGGAAATAAGTATAAGACCGAGCTGGTAACATTGGTATTGATTGATCTTAAGAGCAATTCAGTGGTTGCTAATACGGTGTCTTGCTTCCCTTGCACTCGA
>JAASFI010000218.1:0-42592 GCA_023333705.1 Globisporangium viniferum
ATGGGAGCTGCGACTGAAAATGGGGAATGATACTGGAAAATGGTGAGCCCAGAGAAAGTCAGCAGCAGCAGCTTCGCGTTGGAACAATAGCCGACTAATTAGAAAGAAGCCATGGAAAGAAACGGAAAAAACAAATAACGGCCGATTCCCCATTCCTTTCTTCTACGGAAGATCGCTCGGGCGGACTGGCATTGTGTGAGGACGGGTTGCAAGGACGAAGAGCTCTTCCATTTTCAAATTTGCAGGCTTTTCGATCCATCCACAGCTGCCTGCCTCCATTTCCTGTCTGTGTCTGGCGTGAATATTCATCCAGCCATTCTCCATCTCGCCGCCAACCGCAACAGCTCGCCAGATACAGGGACACCCACCCACCCACAAGAAAGGAACGATGATCAAGGACGCGCCGCGCCAGAATGACGAGTTCCTCGTGCAGCACCTCGTGGACCCGACCGACTGGGTCTTGGACAACGAGCGCACGCTCTGCAACGTGTGCACGCGCCAGTTCAGCACGTTCCGCCGCAAGCACCACTGCCGCATGGTGCGTAGCTCTTCGTATTTGACTTGCGTTTTGTATGCCTTGCCGTCCACGGATGTCTAACCCATTTGGTTGCTCGTATGTTACAACTGCAGTGTGGCGAAATCGTGTGCAGCAACTGCACGCTGCTCAAGAGCGCGCTGCTCGCGACCATCGGCTACACGCGCGTGCGCGTGTGCGTCTCATGCGTCTTCAGTCACGCGCACTCGCAGAAAGTGCATGCGTCAGCGTCCCACAACAGCAACAGCCACCTCAACAACAACGAGAGCATCAGCTTCACGCCCACGGACGGGGCCACAACAGAAGAGTCGCGCCAGTGGCTGAGCAGCCACCTGCACTCGCCGCTCTCCAAGTCGGACGAAGAGGACTACGACACGGAGGAGTACGGCTCGGGCGACAGCTTTGAGAACAACAACAACAACAACGAGTACCAGTACGAGTACCAGTACCAACAGCAGCAGCGCCGCCGAGCGCCAAGCAACCAGACGCCATCCCCACAGAAGCCGCAGCAGAGCCCAAGCTACCGAAGCAACAACCAGCGAGAGGCTACGGCGTCACCATCGTCGTCCTCCTCTTCCACGTGGTCGCACCCGTGGCCCAAGCCGCCGGTCGCAGCCGACGAAGCCAGTCGCCTGCAGGCGCTCCACGCGCTCGACGTGCTGGACAGCGACCCGGAGAAGCCGTACGACATGATCTGCGACCTGGCCAAGGCGCGGCTGTCGTGCCCCATGGCGGCCGTGAGCTTTCTGGACGAGCACCGCCAGTGGTTCAAGGCCAGCGTCGGCCTGGCGCACAAGATGATCCCGCGCAAGATCGCGTTCTGCGCGTACACGGTGTTCACCAAAGAGCCCGTCGTGGTGCTGGACACGCTCAAGGACAAGCGCTTTGAGTGCAACCCGCTGGTCTCTGGCGCCGCCGCCGTGCGCTTCTACGCAGCTGCGCCGATCATCGACCCATCGAGCGGCCACGCCGTCGGAAGTGTGTTTGTGCTCGATACGCGTCCGCGCGAGTCCTGCGACGTCGCGATCCTTGAGCGCCTCGCGCACGCGGCGAGCGAGAACCTGCCGCAGCGAGAGGAAAGTCCAGAGGAGCAGCAGTCGCAGCAGTTCGAGAGCTGCTACGCGCCGGTGTCGCCGCTGTCGCCCGCGCCGTCGACCTCCTCGCTGTCGTCCGTGCCGTCGTCGTCCTCCTCCTCCGCCGCTGTGTCGCCAATGAGCAACAACTACACTGGCAAGGCGTCCGCCGTGCGATCACCCACATCGCCGGCGTCGCCCAACAACAACTCAACACTGTCGACCATGCTGTCGACCGCCACCACGACCAGTAGCAACGGCAATGGCGCAGTTGCGAGCGGCGAGCAGATGGAGGTGCTCTTGATGCGCCTGCTGACGCAGAACACGGAAACGCAGCAGCAGCTGGCCACGCAGCAGATCTCGATCTCCAACACCATCGGCTTCCACTCGACGCAGATCAACAAGCTCATGACCGACTTTGCGCGCATGGAGGCCAAGATCGAGGCCAAGATCAAGTGAGTGACAGACCGTGTGTCATTGAAGGAGTATGTTATTGCAGAGCTGCGCCGCAGTGGGCAGCAAGTGCAGCAGATGTGGAGGACCCGAAGGCAACAACCAAGTGAGTCTCCATCATCAGTCAGTCAGTCAGTCAGTCAGTCAGTCAGTGTGATTGTATTATGTGTGTGTCCGTCCCAAGAGGCGTCTCGTTGCGTAACAGAAGAGCAGAATGCGTGATTTATCAAGCGAACGTAGGTACTTAGCTACATAGTTGCATGTGCATGGGTATAGATTTTTGATGAGCATCTAATTAAGGCAAACAAGAGTATTAAGCGAAACGAATCCGCATTGGTATTAATGAAGGTGCTTGTTGCATTGCAGTGCATTGCCCTTTCAGCCTGTTGAACGCATACGGTACACCGAAGAAACGAATGAGCATGGCTTGAACACAAAAATGCACCATTTATTTATTCGTGTTTAGGGTACTTTCGCTTGTCGATTCCGCTTTCTCGTGACGTTTTGGCAGAAGGCTGACCAGCAAGAGAGGACGAGGGGCTCACTGCAACAAAAGCCCGTCGCCCTTCTTTCTTCTCGCCAGCATTCGCTCGCCACTCGAAGGCTTCGTCCGTGGCGCACAGAGGTGCTCGGCAGATACACAAAAAAGGAAAAGAAGTCAAAAGAGCAACACATCAGACGCTCTAAGCGTAGATGGCCTTCTGCTTTTCGATCTCCTCAATGTACTTCTGCATGGCCTCCTCGGCCGAGACGCCCTTCTTCTCCGTCCAGGCGGCCCACTTGGCCTTGCCGGTCAGGTCGAACATGCCTGGCTTGGCGGTCGTGTTGTCGCCGACGGTGGCCTGCTTGTAGTACGCGTAGAGCGCGAGCTTCTCGTCGTTCGATGGCTCCTTGGTGAAGGTCTTGGCGAGCGCGGCGGCGGCTTCGAACTGGGTCTTGAGGTCCGACATGGTGGTGATAAAGGAGGGGGCTTGGGGGGAGGGGGGGGGAGTCTTCTTGCTGGAGAGGAGGAAAAAGTGGGAATGAGCGCTGCAATGGAGCGACTCGAGAGAGCGATTGTTTGTGTCAATTGCGAGCTTGCTTGCTTTGATTGACGTGGATGGAGCTTTTGCAATCTGCTGTTGCTGATTTTGAGGAGGTAAAACCTTGAGATCGAGGTTTTATAGGAGGGAGAGAGAGCGTGGAAGAGGGAATCTACAGTACGCCAAGTGAAGCTGTGACGCAGTTTGGCAAAAACAGGGACGCATGGCTGAATTTCAGCCAATGAAAAGAGAATAAAGGGCGAGAGGGCCGTCCTGATTGGCGGAGTGGTGACGAAATGCGGGCGTGGCACGAGGGCTCGGATCTTGTCACGCAGGGGCGAGTGCAAAGTGCTGCAACAGCAAACGAAGCTTGGCACAATCCGCGTCAAACACGTGGAGCATCCATCAACGCCGAACTGACGAGACTCTCTCTCTGTCCCAATGTGTGCATGTTAAGCTACAGTATTATAGCTCCAGTTGTATGTGATGCAAGTGTGCATACCGGTAGAGGGCTGCTGAAGCAAGCCACTTTGGCTGCCAAATGGCTGCTCTTGTAAGCGGGCTGATTCGATTGATTATCGCTCCACGTGTTCACGTCGACGCCAAACGGCAAAAAGGGTCCCACTTCCTCTTTTTGGGGACCATTGATTGGCTGAAAAATATGCGTGCTATATTTTTAGCCAATAAAACTGAAAGAGAAATACTTCAAGTTGCAAAGTTCCCTTTGCAACAACTTTGAGGCAGGCTGCAACACCGTCGTTGGTGATGAAATACCGGCCTGCAGTTTTAAGGATGACATGCACACTGCTATGAAGGATGGCATTGATTTCTGACTGGTTTGTTGTAGAGTAGTTCTTCGCATTCAGTATATTTCGTGCACTTGATATTAGCACCTGCCTTCCACTCATGTACCTCAAATGCACCCAGTGCGAAGTCCTCAAAAGCGCCGAAGGAAAGGTTGAGAGAGCAGTGAGAGTATTTTTTGCATGCAACTTACCTGACCGACATCTCCATCGAAGGCTGTGATCGCAAGTATAGTAGTGGTCGAACGTGTACACACACATGTGCATCCAGAGCGTGGTTCTGCGTCGTCTGGGTCGAGCAAGGTCTCGTTGATAGGACTGTATAATTCAGTGATCAATTATCGCAGTCGCAGACAGAATATTATGTTGAACATCTGCAACGTAAACTCAAGTACGAACTTAACGTCAAGAAGGTTCATCTTGACGTTCGTATGACTTACTTTAACCAAATAAGTTTCTTAAGTTCGCGATTGGGCGGTTTCACAATGGATGGTTCCCAGCAGAGCGCCACAAAGAGACGTCTTCACAAAAAGCTCGCAAAATGAGCCCTCGCGCCGCTTGTTTCCTCCCGCATTGGGCATTTGCTGCGTTCTAGCGTTCAGCAGACCACGACAAGGAGGAGCATCATGAGTGCGCTGAAGCATCACGAGGTCGTGATCATCGGAGCCGGCGTCGCGGGTTTGCGCTGCGCTCACCAGCTTGTGCACGAGAAGGGAGTGAAGGACGTGCTGGTCGTGGACGCACAAGACCGCGTGGGCGGTCGCATCCTCCCAGACACGGACTTCATTCCTGGCATGACGGTGGAGATCGGCGCGGAGCTGCTTCATGGCGCCAACACGACGCTCACTCGACTCGCCGAGGAGCAGAAGTGGGGCTTGCGAGAGATCTTTACGTGGGCTCAGGTGAGATGACCGAACGAGTGTGTGGAGAGACATCTGTTTATCTGTATACATTGCATGTTTGGGGAGCCTTTTTAGTACCAGAGAGCCTCATTGAACCGAGCGCTCTGGTCTCGCATCGATTAATCAGCCTATGATTTTCTCGCAAACTACATGTGCGCGAGCTCTTGTAATCATTTGGCCTTCATACGCATGCAATATTAAATGTTACCTAATTAGCATCGCAAGGCGAGAGGCTTCGGCTTTTCATTCATACTGCCAGTGTCACCAGTTCTTGGCCATTGGTTTTAGTATGAGTCCACCTTGCGAAGTCAGTCTGGTTTCAAACATACTTTCAAACACAAAACAAAACAAAATCTATATAACACGCCAACCAATCCGATACCATTTAAATTCATTCATGTACATTTCAAAGTCTCTCCAACATGCACATCGACTCTTTTCAGTCTTGTCGCTCGGTTGTACTCACGGTCTGTCTGTTTATGTCGGTATTTGCACATTGATGATGAATTGCTAGGGCGACGGAGGTCCGACTGATCCAGCGCCGGACGGAGGCATCGGCTACTACTACCTCGGCGACCAGAAGCGCATGCTCGCGTTCGATGACGAGGACCCGGCCTTTTGCAAGTTCAACGACGCGGTCTCGCACTTGAGCGAGATCGAGGACGTGGATGCGATCCCGCACGACCAGTCCATGATGGACTACTTCAAGAGCTACGGTCTATCGGCCTCGATGATGAAGCTGGCGGACGCTGGATACGCAAACACGGCCGGCAGCAACCTGGAGGACATCTCGCTGCGCGTGACCTGCAAGTACGAGCGCCAGTGGATCGACCTCGAAGACGAGGGCGACTACCGCGTCGTGCCCACTTTCGGACGCATCATCGAGCACTTCAAGACGGGCATCAACACGCAGCTCAGCTGGCCAGTGGCGAACATCGACTACTCGAACGCCGACCGCATTGTGCTCACGAGCAAAAGCGGAGAGCAAATGTCCTGTCGTCGTTTGGTGGTGACGGTGCCGACGTCAGTGTTCAAGGACATCGAGTACGTGCCATGCCTGCCGCAAGCCAAGGCAGACGCCGTGGACTCGTACGGGATGCGTCGCGCGGCGAAAGTGCTGATGCACTTCACGGACTCGTTCTGGCCCGAGAACGCGCACGGCGTGATCTGCTCGGACTGCTTTCTGCCCGAGTTCTGGGTGAACAGCTCCAAGGGCGTGGGCTACCTCATCTCGAACGGAGATGCTGTTGCCGAGGCGCTGTATGCTGAAGGCGCGCACGCCGACAAGGAGACGCAGTACCTGGCCACGGGTTTCGCTGGCTCGGATTGTGCGGACCGCCTGAAGCTTCTCAATCAGGAAGAGATCATTGAGGAGTTCCTGGACCAGCTCGACATGATCTACGGCACGGAGGAGCGCCCCACGCCTGCGCGCTCGAGCTTCGTCAAGGGTAAGTACGTGGACTGGGGTGACGTTGAGTACATTCGCGGCGGCTACAGTTTTCCTCGCGTGGGGCAATCGGACACCGCTGCTAGCGACCTCGCGCAAGCAATCGAGGAGCGCATCTTCTTCGCCGGGGAAGCCACGTCGTTCGAGCAGCCGGGCATGTCGGTGCACAGCGCCATGGACACGGGCACTCGCGCTGCAGCTCAAGTGGCGGCATCGCTTTAGACTTCTGCGAGATTGTCGCCTCTTTTTTTGAGACCACTGCGTGAATAGAGGAAAACAAATCAAAGCTAATTGAACACAAATTCTGGTTGCATTTGATCCTTGAGTGACCGGATGTGAACAGGCTTGACTCAAAGCCATTACGCACGGAGGCAAACGAGGCACGCAAAACTAATGGAGGTTGCATTTATAAAACTGATATGCATTGTGCCAACTGGGCAGGATATGATACGGTCAAACCTAAATCTTCACTCTTCACTCAAATCACATGAAGAATACCTAAGTCAAATATTTATAAGCATAAAACGAATAACCCCTTCCAGCCTTGCTCCTTCACGCGCTGAGTGCTGGAAGTTGCGCGTCTTGGGGCTGCGCTGTACTGGTTTCAGCTCGATGATGTGATGTTGCTGCGAGCTGCATACTTACAGCATCTCAATAGTAACTCGCAGCCGATTCACGCTCCAAGCGGCTCAAAACGTGCTTCCCAAACGTGAATCGCTTGAGGTAATCGGCGTTGTGTCGAATGATGCATACAATCCGTTCACGGTCGGCCGGATCAGCTTTGTCAAGAAGCTTCTGGACGACGTAGTTTCCGTACATATGCTTCATCATTGGAAGCAGTGGACACGACGACCCGGTCTCGTCGCACTGAAGAATGAAGTTGATGGTGCGAGCGATTTCGGCCTTGGTCGCACGGTCCAAGCATGCTTCGACGACGTTGCTGGCATACTTGTGCTGGCTCCATCGACCAATCTCTGGGAAAACAGCATCCATTACCACTCGTCTCTGGTCTGGCTCGCCATGACTGATGACATGTTGGACGACATAGTTTCCAAACTGGTCTTTCACGAGGTCGCGGCACTTGAAAACAATCTCGCTCACAATCGGGCGGATCTGGGCTGGCGAACAGTGCTCCAAGATGCGCTGGATCACGCGGCAGCCGTATGAGTGAGTCGAGTAGCCAGCAGCGTTGCCAACGATGTCGTCGACGATGAATTGAACGTCCTCACCGGTGACTCTGCGTTGCATTCCCAAGTCCTCGCCCGACTCAACGCTTCGCTTCCAAGACGCAGCTTCAATGCATTTCTGAAGGACGTGGTTGCCGTTCTGATCAGTGATGCACTTTAGAACGTGTCCTCTCAGCTCCTTGATCAAAGCCAGCTGCTCCTCGACTTGAGTGACTTCCAGCGCTCTCTGGATAACCCGGCAGCCGTACACTTGAAGAGCAAGGCTGATCATGTTGGCTCTCATCTGCTCGACCAAAAGCTGCTGCTGCTTCACTGAACCGTGCTCGAAGAACTTCTGGATGACGTAGTTCCCGAAAACATCCGTCATCAGAACCAGCGCGTTGGGAAATATCTCTTCAAAAGCGTCATCCTTGGTTTGTTCATCCGCTTTCTCCAGCTTCTGCTGAATGAATCTGGAGCCACTTTGATCTCTGGCAAATAGCAGCAGGTGTCCCTTGATAGCAGATAGCTCCCACTTGTCGGACTTGGAAGCCGAGTTGAACTCTTCGAGAAGGCTGGTCGATGAGTACGAGTGTGCAACAGGATGCAACATCTCGTAGTCAGTACGCCGACTGGACCCAGACCTGGAGCGATAGAGTGAACTCGGATGCGGGACAGCATTTTGATAGGAGTCGCGAGGATCAAATCCATGTGCTGGTCTCGCTGGAAGGTAGGACTGGTAGTCTCTCACCTGTCTTTCAGATGCCTTCATAGCTCCGTAGATGCCGCCGAGTCTGGGTTGATAGTTTGAGCCAGATCGGTGAACTGGAAAGCCAAACTCAGCAGCAGCGGCACCGAGCGAAGTTGGGCCGGTATAGTAGTTGGCTTCGCCCGACCCCCATGGGTACTTTGGCTGCTCGATTGTAGTCGGGCGTCCGCGAAAACCCAATGGTGGATGTAGATGCACAGCAAGTGGCGACGGAGTTGAATACGAAGCGTTCGCGTACGCTGGCTGGCTCACGCTTCGGTTGAGTGTGCGACTCTGCTGAAAGTTGCTAGCGAGAGGGAAATCTTGAGCATCTTGTCTGCCGTGACACATGCCGTTAAATGCGTAGCCCGAGGAAGGTCCGACGTCGTTGTGGCGGTATCGCACTTGATCGTCGATTCGCAATGTATCCATACCATCAATCTCATCTCTTGGGAAGAGCGAGTTGCAACTGCTCACAGCAACAGAATCGTAGATATGTGCTGGTGCGCTCGAAAACTCCTCTTGAAGTCTGCCAACCAAGGAGAGTCCTGGTGGCGCGCGGCATGGTTCAGGAGTCTCGTCGTGACTTGAACTCACGGAGCATGCAGAGCTGGAGTTTTGGTTTGAATAGCCTGGAGTGCTGTCGTAGGACAGATCCGAGACTACGTGGGTATCCGAATGATCAGGCGAAGCGCACAGGAAGTTGAACTGGTTTCTTTGAGGCTGCTTGCCCCAGACTTCGTTCATTTCATCGCGGGGTCTGCACAGCAGTTCAGGGACGAGATCCTTGCTCTTGAGTTTGTCCTGAAACACGTCAATAAATGTCAGTACAGCACTGTTCACATCTCAATGATGCTGGAAGAAAAAAATCACTTACCAAATTCAGAGGAGACAGGTCTTGCTCTTCTTCTTGATTGCCTTCGAACGATCCACTCTACAACAAAATCGAGCGTTAGAAAAGCAGAATGAAGCAGTTCGGAACAAGAAACAGGCTTTACTCACTTGTTCAGCGATAGGTGGGGCACTCCATGATCGTTGAATGTCCATTCCAATAGAGGCGGAGTTGCAGCGGGTACTGGTTTCACCTTCTCCGATCTGGTTGTCCTTCGTAGAATCGCTGTTGCGCTTGGATGAATCGGAAAGGTGATACGGCAACTGCGAGCCTGACTTGATGTCTTCATGCGGCATCCCGTAACTCAGCGAAGACGAGCGACCGATCACCTGGTGCGATGGAGGTGTTGAGCTCGAGCGTTGGTAGAGTCTCGACGGCCGCGTGATTCCATCCGTTGACCACACTGAAGACGAAAAGCTGTCTGGAGCACATTTGATCGGATCTTGCAGCTTCACCCGGGTCAACTCCACTGGATTGCCCACATGAACAGGCTTCTCTTGACCGAGTAAGCCACTTCTGCGCGGTTGCGGGATTGCTTCCACTTTCTTGCCTCTCGTCGACTTCATGTCTGTCTGGCCCATCGAGTTCGTGTCAATGGCAGCGCTTGGGTTTTCACAGATGATCAATAAGCAACAAAATATCCACGTCAATGTACCCTTTTGTTCAGTTGCGCTGCGCTTGAAAGTCTGGCCAGTCGCTGTTGCTGCTATTGGAGTGACGAGGGGTGAAGCGGGTGGTCTTGGCGCTGGGTGTAGTACAAGCCTGCTGGTGTGCCTGGGAGTGAGCTGAGCGTTCAAGAGTGGTGAGCTTTCGTTGCAGAGACGTCTTCTTCTCCACTCACCAGAGCAACGTGCTGTTTCTTCTTCACCGTGCTTCTTCGCTCGCTCTTCCTTGCTTCCGTTGGATTGATCGAAACGCCGCCGCTGACTGGGGGGTGGGTGGATGGGATCTGGGGTTAAGAGTGTTGTGTGACTCTTGTGTTCTTGTGCTGTGAGTTCCGGTCCGCGGGTTGAGCACGAGGCTGCAGATTGAGAAATGAAATGGTTCCTGCCCCAGGCGCGCGCGCGCTTGCCCGCCCCTGTGTCGTTATTTTTAAGGCAACGCGGTTGGTTGCAGTTGCTCTTTCCACGCGCGCAGGAATGATTGATCTTGCATTCGAATGTGGACGTGCCGCCGGGTTGCCCACGCGCGCGTTTTCCCAACTGCGTTTCAAGGTCGAAAATTACCGTAATTTATGGCATGCATGCCGCTTCGTGACTGCTTTTCAAGCAGTGATGGCACGCAGTTTATTTTTCGAACAATTAGCTCAACCGTGGACGAACGACACGGCAGCTGTGTGGCTGCGCAAGCGCCAGGCATGGCCAATGTGCCGTGTCCTCTCAAATTCACCTGGATACCTTTTCGCTGGATGGATCGCTTTTTCGGATCTCTGTCCATTCGACCGCAATCATCCAGCGAAAGCAAAAGCAGCAAGGGGCACAAAACAAATGCCAACGCAATAATTGAAAGGCATTTTTTCAGGAATCTATTAGGAAGCAAGCGTGTGTGAAAGATCGCGACTGAGAGGAACTTTCTGATATTTCGCGTTGTCATGTGATCGTTGGGGGAATGTGTCACGCTTTAGTACCACAGTGCACTGCTGAATGGCGCGACGGAAAGACAGTTGGTTGGTGGTCAAGGCTAACACACGCACAATGCACCAAGCTGGTTCTTGTCAGCAACGACGTGACGCGAAAAGACTCGACGACGGAAAAGTGCGCACCCTTTTACATTGCATGCAAGCACCACCGCAATTGCGCCACCCACTGGGTTGCAGGCATGCAGCACCTTAGCCAGGCAATTGGTGGTAGAAAGAAGCGGCGTGCGAGCAGATCCTGATCGAGACGATACGAACACAACACTTTTGGCTCCTGCACTGGATACGAGCGCAATAAATTTCAAAAGCGTCTGTGGTTTTGCATTAGGAATGAATTCGTGTGAACGCGCCAGAGTTCTGTTTTTTCTTTCTGTGTCATCGTTAGAAATACGTTTAGACATTAGTGCAACGGGGTGATTTTCCTTTTCGTTCTTTTGGGGATCGTCGCCAAGTTGAAGGGCCACACACAATTGGCCACAAAACAATCATTTTGATAGTGGCATCGACCATCACTCTGAACAATCTGAGAATCTGCGAGATTAAAGAGACATGCTTCGCTTCCATTCTCTTGTGGAAATGTTGTTGACAGAAGATCGCATTCCGCACGCAGCGAACTACAGGCGAGTTGAAGCTGAAAGAGCGAGTCTTTACCTTGGTTTCCTTTACCAAACCAGCTCTCTGAGCAAATGTGACTCGCGATCTTGCAGGGTGGGTACAGTAAAGTACCGTACGCGCCTGATCTTGGCTGCTTTTCGGAAAGCTCGAGTCCGTCTCTCTTTGGTTGATGAGAGAGCGGGAACAATTCCCCAGTGTCGTTATCTCACGAGGCAAGCCCTTTGCACACGACTTGCACGCATTCAAAAGTATCCATTGCAGAGAGAGTAGCCATGCTCGCCCCCAGACCTGTAGACGTAATTTACATTACGAAGAGACAGGGGCAACTTCAACGAATGCGGAGAAATCAAGCGATGAGAAGGACACAGTTCAGCGTTTCCTCCCTGTCAATCCAGTCCAGAGCCGAGTCAGCTGCGCGCACCAAAAAAAGTAGCCATCTGACTGGTCAATGGTGGGTTAAGCAGAAAAGTTGTCCATTGCGGGGGGAAAGGAAGGATCTACAAAAAGTGCAACGTGAGCAATCATACTGTCCGTCTGCACACAACGAGCGAGTCTACGAGCGCTGTTGCTGCTTCAGAGCCAGCATCATAACGGCGGCAACGCCGGCGGTGACCAGAGAGGCAGTCGCCAGTGCTTTTCTGGAAAGATACCACGGCTCCTCTGCGTCTTGCAGCGCTTTCTTCCTCGCGACCTCTCGCTCTCGCTGCACCTTGGTCTTGCGCGTGAAAATGGATGACTCGGTCGACGCAGCGGACTCGGTAGTGGTGGTGGTGACCGTCGTCTTGGTCGTCTTGGTGTGCTGCTGCGCGCGCGCAGCTTCCGCTGCTACGGCCTCTTCGGTGCGGCTCTCGAACATGCCGCCCCAAGTCTGACGCTCTTGGCTCTTTTGCTCGTTGATGAGCTTCGTCACGCGGTCCAAGAGCGCGCGGCACGACTTGTCCTTTGGCGTGAGTTTCGCGGCGATCAGCAGGTCCTGCTTCGCGTCGCTGTATTTGCCGAGTTTGAAAGAAGCCTGCGCACGGCGGAAGCGCGCCTTCGACGGCCACTCTTCGAACAGCACCTGGTCGCTGAGACCGATTCTGCCCATCCACGTCACCACATTGCCGTGGCGGTTCTCGCCCAGCACCGTCAGAATGCTCAGCGCATTGGTGCACGCGATCTCGGCATCATAATACGCGTCGAGCTTGAGTTTGCACGCGCCAATGTTCAAGTGGCAACGAATCATCGTCTGCAGCATCGTCGCTTTCTCCTTGTGGGTAGCACCATCCTGGTCAACGCGCTGCAAGTAGCCGAGCGATCGCAAGTAGCTGTAGATCGCATCTTCGAGGCTGTTGTTGCGGAACTGCTCGTTACCGGTATCTGCCAACGCGATGGATTCAGCGATTAGATCCTTCGTCTTCATTTCGTCAATCGACTTCTCTGGAATCTTGACGTCCTTCTTCTGCATGAACAGACGAGCGTAATCGGTCTTGACAATCACCACTTCGTCGTGTGGACGGATTTCGTCGATCACGCCTTCGCCGTACGGCGTCAAGACCTTCATGTGCATGCGCAAGTAAGGCTCGTTTGGCTCCTCCGTCACAGCATCCTGGCGCAAATACGCGAGAGTCGGGTTCTTCGAAGCAGCGTCCGTGTCCAGTTGGACCACGTACATCTTCGTCTCCTTGCGGAACGCAATCACCACTCCTCGTCCGAATGGCGTCACGATGCGGCTCTTGTCCGGCAGTGGGGTCACGCTCACAGCGCCAGGGTGATGCGCTTCAATGCGGAAGTGGTTGCCAGGGATGTACAGACCAGCGTTCGCGGTCGCGGTGCCAAACGCAGCTGGGTGCTGAGCCTGCGCTTTGAGCAGCGCTGCAGCCTTGCGGAAGTGCTCAATGCTTTCGTCATTCTCCTTCTTCTTCAGCTCTAACGTGGCAACCTTTCGCTCATGGAGCTCCACGGAGTTGTACTCAAACGTGATGCGCACCAGCACTTTGCCAGGAGATGTCGATGGTGAACCAGTAATCGCGGATGCTGGAATCTTGAGATCAACCCATTTTTCGTGCGTGAGCTGGTCCAAGAAATCGCTGCTGCTAATCTCCACTTCGCCCAAAACGACGTCAGCAATGATGCCAGCGCTGCTTTGCACGCTGATCTTGATCGAGAAGCTCTTCGACTTGACACCTTCGTACACCAACGCTTCGTTCCAGTACGCACGTCCTTTGCTTGCATCGAACGGCACAGCAGCAGTGCGCAGGTGCTTCTTCGTCGACTTTTCAAACGCAGACAGCGGCGACACCATCGTTGACACATACAGCGCTGGATCTTGCGAAGACGCGTTGCTCAGCACTGGGTTTTGCGCAATCACGTCAGCGAGTCCCTGCGCCGCAACGACTTCCACGCGCACACGTCCCGCGGCTTTGCCCGTGCTCTTGCTGAGATCCACACCGTTCTTATTTTGATTTGGCTTCACAAATGACTCCTTCGCGAGCTGCAATTCGCTCTCGAGCTGGATCGAGATCACTTCGTACGGCGACAGCGACACGCTTTCCCACATCATCGAGTTGCCGAGCGACGACGAATTCGAGTTGGACGACGATGGCGAGCTGTTGATCGATTGCACGTCGCTCATACTTGCACTTTGGTGTAGAATTCTACGCGTGCTACGTGTGCTGCTGGAGCTGCTGCTGGAGCTGGAGCTGCTGGAGAATGAGCGCTCGGTAATTGCGTCGCGAAATGATCGCGCGTCAGCCATTTCTCTCTCACTCGCTCATCCGAATCAAAAAGCACTGGAGCGAACCGCGGGACCGGTTCATCTATTGAACCGTCGATTGTTATGCTCTCTAAACTTGCATAAAACGCTGCTGTCAGCAAATGCAAATACAGAGTCTCACGAGTCTTTTCGTGTCTCAAGATTTCACACAAGACAAAACGCCCAGCACAATCATAAAATCATAGCGACACACAGGAAGACGAGAAGAACAGTTGACGTGGAGGCACCATGTTGGCACGGCCGCGGAGCTCGTTACCGACAGGAGGCGCCGCTGCAAACACGATGCACCGCCGAAGGTCGGACCCTCCGCGCGCAAAGCAGCAGCAGCCGCTGAAGCAGTCGGTGCCGCTGTGCGTGATCACCGTCGACCGCCCAAAGCGCATGAAGCGCGCGCTGGACGCCGCCAAGGAGCAGCCAGTCGACACAACGCTCGAGCGGTGGAGAACGCGTATCTTTGGACGCCAAGCAACAAGATCCACGCGCCGCCGTGGCCGTGAATATCAATTACACACCATTGATGCAGCCGATGATGAGGAAGATGACGTTGAGTTTGCGAGCAACGTGGTCGTGAGCGCAAAGTACACGGCGTTGAACTTCTTTCCGCGCGTGCTGCTCGCGCAAGTGAAGCGTCCGTCGAACGTGTATTTCCTGTTTATCGCGGTGCTTCAGACGATCAAGGAAGTGAGCAACACGAATGGCGTGCCGACGATCCTGCTGCCGCTAATCTTCGTGTTTATTTGCAGTGCGATCAAAGAAGCGCTGGAAGACCGAGAGCGTCACCGTGCTGATGCGCTCATGAACAGCAAGTCCGTTTTGTGTATGAGTGCGATGGGCGAATGGGAGCTGAAACAGTGGGGCGACGTGCAAGTGGGAGACATCGTGAAGGTGCTCAACGATGAGACAGTCCCCGCAGATTTGTTCATGCTCCGTGCTGAAGAACTCGATGATCCCGGCTTGGATGCTGAAGTCGTCCGCAAAGTCAAGAAGGAAAACAGTGATGGCGCGTTACAAAAGGGTCAAACGAATTACGAACAGATCGATCTAACTGAGAAGACCGGCACTGGCGAACCCAACTTACAGCAACGCTCTGGTGGGAACTTGGCGTACATTGAAACCAAATCGCTCGACGGAGAGACAAACCTGAAGATCCGAACAGCGATCCCAGTGATTGCAACGCTGTCGTCGCCTCTCTGTGACCTCAACTCGTTACGTGGCGTGATCGAGTGCGAGCCTCCAAACAACCGGATTGCGACGTTCGATGGGAATTTCTCCGTGACTTTGGACAAAAATCAGGCTGCTACTCTAGGTCTTCAAGGTTCAACAGAGGATGGAAACCCATCATCATCAGCAGCAGCAGTGACAGACTCGGCGAAGACAGGTCACAGCTTGCTTCAGCAGTTGCAGAAGAATCCAGACGGTTCGCTGAGTGTCCGCGTCCCAATCACAGCAAAGCAAATGGTGCTGCGCAGTTGTGTAGTCCGCAACACCAGAGCGATCGTCGGTATCGCGATCTTCACGGGCCACGAGACAAAAGTGTTTTGCAGCAACACCGATCCGGTTGTGAAGACGTCTTCAGTGGAGCAGCGCCTGAACTCGCTGATCATCGGCGTTGTCTTTATCCAGCAGCTCGTGTGCTCGCTTGGCGCGCTGCTCGGTGCGTATTGGATGGTCAGCCAGGGAAACTCGTATTGGTACCTGCACGGATCTTTCAGGATTGGAGAACTGGAACTGGATCCGTCTCGCGAAAAGCTTGCGTTCCATCATGGAGGTGGCGACTTCCCGTTTCAAGAGCTCATCAAGTTGCACGTGCGGTATTTCATCATCATGCAGAACTTTGTGCCGATCTCGCTGAACGTCTCGCTGGAGTTTGTCAAGTACTGGCAGGCGTACTTTATCGAGCAAGATCTGAACATGTACGACGAAGTGTCGGATACTCCTGCGCTTGTGCGCTCGTCGGCTCTCAATGAAGATCTCGGACGCGTCCACCACATCTTCACAGACAAGACCGGGACGCTGACGATGAACCTGATGCTGTTTCGATTCTGTATGATCGCTGGGAAACACTACGGCGGCGAAGTGCAGGAGAGTGACGACACTCTGGAATCTTCGTCTGCTTCTGCGTCGCGGGCATCCAGTTCGCAGTTCGTCAAGTTTGATCCGACGGAGCTGTTTGCAGATCTCAGAGCTGGAGGTGACCACGCGAATCAGATTCGACTTTTTTTGCGCCACTTGGCGCTATGTCACACGCTGATTCCTGCAAAACCGTTTGCTGAAATGTGTGCAAGCACATCGCCACAGTACTCGGCTTCTTCTCCGGATGAGCAAGCGCTGGTGTCAGCAGCAGCGCATTGCAATGTGCGCTTTGTGCACCGCACACCAAATGCGCTGACGATCTTGGAGCCTGGAATCGACGAGCCTAGCGTCTACAAACTGCTCAATCTCTTGGAATTCGACAGCGACCGGAAGCGAATGACGGTGATCGTCGAAGCCCCAGGAGGAGAGATTCTGCTGTTGTGCAAAGGCGCCGACAATGTGATTTTGGAACGCCTCGCAGCACACCAAACGAACGACCCAGTAAAAATTGACGAAGTGTACGCTCAGTTATCCCACTACGCCAAATGCGGAATGCGCACGTTGTGTCTGGCGTACAAGAAAATCGACCGCGCAGAGTACGAAGTGTGGAATCAGCGCTTCGTGTCTGCCATGTCGTCGATGGACGAGCTCGTGAAGAGGCGTCAAGGGCTCCCGAACGCAATCGACCCGCTCATGAACGAGATTGAAGCAGATCTCACATTGCTCGGAGTGACTGCTGTGCAAGACAAACTGCAGGATGGCGTGCCCAAGACGCTGCAGCTGCTTCAGCAGACGAACATGAAGGTGTGGACACTGACGGGCGACAAAATCGAGACGGCGATCAACATTGGCTACGCGTGCTCTCTGCTCACAAGCGATATGGAGGTGATGCAAGTGTCCTCGGATGAATACGTCGCAGTGGCGAAAGGGCTGCAAGAGGTGGCGATGCGTCAAGAGAAGATCTCGGCGATGTCAGCTGCTGCGAAATCGCTCGAGTCAAAGCGCCGTCGCCGTATGCAGCTGCACGCGCAGGCTCAGCCCTGGGATCGGCGTTTGAAAAAGTCGATAGAAGCTTTTCTGTTCGGGGCTCCACCGCCACCAAAGAAGAAACGTGTGCGTGGTCGAAAAGCTGGTCGGCGGGACAATTCGTCGCACGGTATGTACTCCCCAGTGTCGACTTTGGACCGTGACGATGGTGGCTCCGACGGGAACGATGCAGATGACGATGCTGACGAAGGGGCTCTGCTCGCGCGCGGCAGTACGTTGGCTGGCTTTGGTAGCAAGAGCCGCTCTTCGGCTTCTTCTTCGCCCCCGATCGCACTGGTTATCGACGGCAAGTCGCTTGAGAACGCATTACGCCCACGTCTCCGTCCACTTTTCTATCAAGTCACGAAGATGTGCACGTCGGTGATCTGCTGTCGTGTGTCTCCGAAGCAGAAGGCGGATATTGTGGAGTTTGTACGCTACTATGAACCAGAGAGCATCACGTTGGCGATTGGCGATGGTGCGAACGATGTCGGGATGATCCAAGCTGCTCATGTCGGCGTTGGCATCTCTGGTCAAGAGGGCATGCAAGCCGTGAACTCGTCGGATTATGCGATCGGTCAGTTCCGTTTTCTCCAGCGGTTGCTGTTTGTCCATGGTCGCTGGGCGTACCGACGCGTCGCGAAGCTGATGAGCTACATGCTCTACAAGAACGTGACGTACGTGCTAACGACGTTTTGGTTTGGCTGCTTCAGCGGGTTTTCCGGTCAGCCGCTGATCTTGGACGTCGCCGCGCAGAGCTTCAATGTGCTCTACACGAGTCTCCCGCTGGTGCTCTTTGCTGTTCTTGATCAGGACATTTCGTCCGAGAGCGCGGCCAAGTTCCCGTATTTGTACTCGCTCGGTCAGAAGAACGTGCTGCTGGCGCGGCGCGTGTTCTGGCCGTGGATCCTGAACGGCATCTGGCACTCGCTCATCATCTTTTTCATCACTGCGTGGGGGTTCCAAGGCGATCTGTCGGTGTCCACGAAACACGTCAACCATCCAGCAACGGTGTCGTCGAGCGGACAGGAAGACGGACTCGTGACTCTGGGCTTCGTGGTGTTTACGAACCTGGTCATTGTCGTGAACCTGAAACTGGTGCTCGAGACGTTCATGGTGACGTGGCACTTCTTGACCACGATCTTCGCGTCAATCGCGCTGTGGTTTGGCATTGGCACGCTGCTGTCGTCTCCGAACAGTCGATTCCGCCACGCAGCGGGGGAAATGACGTTCTTGCTGCAGATGCCGACGTTCTGGGCCTTGTGCGTTCTCGTCGTCACGCTCAGTCTGTTGCGAGACGTGCTGTGGAAAATCGTGCGGCGCATGAATTTCCCGTCGACTTACCACATTTTACAAGAGCGAGAGATGCTGAACATGAACAACTCGCCACGAAGTATGTTGAACGAGTACAAGGGGATCATGTGGCCAGATGTCCAGGTGCCGATCCTGGACTACGCCAAGATGCTGCGCCAGATCCCTCCGTTCGAGAGCGCGCAGGAGTCGTTTATGCGCTCTTCGCCGCTCGCCGAGAGCTTGATCTCCAGCAGCAGCAGCAATGAGCCTGAAAGCAGTCGGCACATTCGAGCGCGTGCGTCTTTCCACATGACGGAGCTCCACGAAGACAAGTACGGCATCTGGGAAGAAGAGGAGCACCACGAGCTCCACCAGCTCATCGAGAGCTCGCCGTCTTCTGCTGCGTCCGGTGTCAGTACCACCTCGCAGTCGATGTTACCAGCGGGCAATAGTAGCGGCACTCCTGATTCAGACACTTTTCGGAAACAATATCACGGCTACGCGTTCTCGGAAGACGAAAATGTCGACAGCGATGTCGAAGCAGCGTCCGCGTCAAAGGTATCGGAAAAGTACACGAGCCAGCCAGGTAGTGGCGGTGCTCCTGCTATTAGAGGTGGTCGAACCTTCAGGAAGATGTTGAAAAGCGTACGCGGACCCAAAAACGCGTGATTGTATTTGTCAAGAGAAATGTGCCAAGGCTGTCAACCACACTGCGAAAACTGGTGCACCTGATTCAAGAGATCGCCGTTGCTCTTCCACTCTTCAACAGCAATGTCCGTCTGGACAATACAATATCGTAAAACGGTATCACCGGTGGCGGTTGCCGTTGCCGTTAGTCGTTGGCCATCGGACGTCGTGCACTCGAGCTTCGTGTTGCTGTGCAGATATCGCCGCTCACTGTACCTACTTCTTCGTGGAGAGAGAACAGATCCGATGGTGCTGGCGACGCTGATGTACGGCCGTGGTGTTCGTTCTGGCTGGAAATGATCCGTGATGACTGCTTTATACGCGCGCGGGATGAGGACACGCTCAACCTCTGCTTCAGTTTCAGCCACTGCAAGATCTGCATGTGGTTGGGCGGCGGTGAGGTGGCTAGCGCTGGTCCCTGGACACGTCGCGGTTCCCGTAGATACGCGAACAAGGATGTTGAAGAAATCGCATTCCTGCCCACAATCCATAGAACGAGCAGAATTATAACCATTGGATGCGTGCGGTTGTAGATTTCGCATCGAAGAACCAAGTGTGTACCGGTTTCCAGCGCAGATCGCCATCGTCGTATTCGATCTGCAAAGCGCACGCCTCGCTGTCGACTTGTGCGATTGATCCTGGAAACCAGGATGAGGAATCGCGCCAATAGACAAGAACCGTGACTTTCAGCAGACGAACAAGCATTGCGGTTTTATCTTCCTGAGTTGCATCGGGGAGAATGAGCAATTGGAGCTGATGGAATGCGTCGGAAGCCAATTCGAATGCTTCAGGTGCGTAGCGCATGCGCTCCGCGGTCTTGAAAAGTCAAAGAGAGAAAAACAGGAGCCACCCACGCGTCCACGTTAACATTTAGATATAGACAGCAGAAAGTAGAGTAGGTATTATAGGTATGAACTGTAGCAATGCAATCCATTCATTCATGCAATCATTCAATCTCTCCTACCTCCCACGCCTCTTCTCCGTCGTCATACTGAACGAAGAATCGACCTTTGGCTGCGTCGATTTGAGCCACTTTCCCACTGAACCACTCGCGCTCGTTCGTCCAGAACACCTGCACGCAGTCTCCGCTCTCGAATAGCCAGCCGTTCTCGTGTACGTGGCGAGCTTCCTTGAATCCGTCGTCGCTGTCCTTCTCGTCCTTGTGATCAAGGGCCGCGGGACTCTCATCTTCTTCGTCGCCTTCCCCGGACTCGAACGAGTCGAAGTACTCGTCAAACGCTTCGTCCTCGTAGACGCAGTCGTCCAATGCGTCGCCACTTTCGCCAAACTCCTCCTCCGTCGACATTCTCATAACAGCGAGGCAGCGAGGGCTTTCAAGGAGGCAGCCTTGACGCTTGAGCGACTCGGTCGATATAAATACAGATGCCATGGAGCAAATCGGTTCAAAGCACTTCTTCTCTATAGCAAAAATCAATCTTTTTTCTCTTCTTATCAAATAGGGAGGAGCTCGTCGTGATACGAAGAGCTCCATTACCAAGTGGCTACACTACTACCTGGTAATTCAGCAGTAGCCAGAGCGCTTATCGCTTCTGCAGCAGACGCAGCGCGAGCTCTTCTTGGCTCGCCACAGCGTCGCGACTCACCACCTTGCGCTTCTTGCTCGTGCTGTCGTCCTCGCTCTCACTTTCGCTATCATCGTCATCATCGCTATCGTTATCACCACTGCCGCTGCCTTCGCTATCATCGTCATCACTACTGCCCGCGCTCTCCATGTCTTCGTCACCCTCCTCATCATCAGAGGACGCGCCGCCAAGTCTTGGTCCGTCCGCACCCTCGTCGTCGTCGTCATCGTCGTCTCCTTCACGCTCGCCCTTCTCTTTCATGCGCTTCTTGTGGTGCTTGGCGCGCACGCGCTCCTTCTCCAAGCGGCGATCCTCGGCGTCCTTCTCCTTCAGTCGCGCCGCGACCTGCGCCTGGAACTGCTTGGACTTGGCCTCCACGTCCGCAAACTCCTCGTCCACGTCGATGTGCTGCGCCGCCATCTGCTCCAGCACCTTCATGCTGTTGCCGTCTTCGTCGAACACCACGCGGTTGTACGACACCTCGTTGTCCACGCGGATTTTCTTGGCCTTCTTCTTCTTGCGCGACGCGTCCAGGTCGATCAGCTCTTCGTCGTCTTCCTCTTCCTTGTCGTCCTTGTCCCAGTCGTGACGGCGTTTCACGACCATGAGCGAGTCTTCCTCGTCGCTCTCCTCTTCTTCCTCTGCCTCTTCCACCGCCTTCTTCGCCTTGCTGCCGTCCTTCTTGAGCGACGTCAGCTGCTTCTCGAGCCGCTTGCGCTCCTTCTCGGCCTTGATCTTGTCCTTGAGCATCTGCAGCTTGCGGTTCACGTTCTTCTTGCCGCGGAGCTCCTCGCGCATCGACTCCTGATCCTCCTTGAGCTTCGACAGGAACGGCATGCGCGGCGCGCCGGGGAGACCGTACGAGAGCGCAAACTCGTCTAGCGGCAGCGCGGACGCGTCAAACACCTCGCGGTTCGGCTGCAAGTACACGGACCGTACGTACGACATGAACGCCTTCTGGCCGAGCGCCTTGGTCTCCTTGTCCGCTGCGACGACCGACGTGACCTTCTGGCGGCAGCTCTGCGTCTTCGCCGGGTTCACCTTGATCTCCTTGATCGGGATCTTGGCTTCCTCGAACGCCTTCGTCATGCCCTCCACCTCGGACGGCAGCAGCGTCAGCAGCGCCTTGCCCTGCTTGTTGTATCGCGCGGTTCGGCCCACGCGATGGATGTAGTTCGCCGTGTCTTCCGGACAGTCGAGCTGCACGACCCAGTCGACCTGCGGGAAGTCCAAGCCTCGCGCCGCGATATCCGTCGCGAAGAGCACCGCCGCGGGCTTGTTCAAAAACTCATAGTAGATCTCCACGCGCTTGCCCTGCTTGTACTTACCGTGCAGCGCCAACAGCGGAATGCCGGGCTGCAGTTTGCAAAACACTTGGTGCACAAAGCGCACCTGCCGACACGTGGACAAGAACACGATGGCTTTCTGTTTCAAGTGAGACTTGATGAACGAGAGCAGCACGTCGAGCTTCTTCTCGAGTCCGCAGACCACGTAGCTCTGCGCAAGACCGCTGGGCGTTGCCTGCGCCGACTTCTCGTGCACCGCGATGTACTCCGGCTCGTTCAGACTCAGCTTGGCCAGGTCCTTGACCGACTTGGTCTGCGTCGCCGAGAAGAGCATCGTCTGGCGCGTCGGCGGCAAGTACGACACGATCGACGTGAGCTGCGCCTGGAAACCCATGTCCAGGATGCGGTCGGCCTCGTCGAGCACGAGGATCTGCAGGTTCGACGGGTCAAAGTTCGGCGTCTGCTCCATGTGCTGCAGCAGTCGGCCGGGCGTGCAGATCAAAATGTTCATGCGGATGAGGCGGTACTGCTCCTCTTTGAAGTTCTTGCCGCCGATCACGAGACCCGCGGAGAACGAGTGCATCTTGCCCAGCGAGCGCAGCACTTCGAAGATCTGCAGCGCGAGCTCGCGCGTCGGCGAGATCACGAGCGCGCCGAGTCCGTCTTCCACATCCCATCGCGAGCGGTAGAGCTTCTCCAGGATCGGGATCAGGAACGCCAGCGTCTTGCCGGACCCGGTCTTCGCGGCAGCCAGAATATCGCGACTACAGACAACAACAGATACATCATAAGCGATAATGCACTTCATAGTCAATACGTGCGACTGTATTTGTGTACGTACCCTGCGAGCGCGTGTGGGATGGCGCCGACCTGGATCAGCGTTGGCTTGGCGAACTTGCCTCTCTGCAGACCTATAGCATAGCAACGCAAACAGAGAAAAACACACACACACACACAACGATGAGCACCCACATTCATAGACACCATGTGCGATAAATAGCAAAAAGTGGCAGCACCTCTCTTCGTGGCGTCCGAGAGCGGGAAGAACTCAAAGTTGGCGGCTTCCTCCAGCTGCGAGCCGCGCGCGGGCGTCTGCTCCTTGATGCGCTGCTCAAGCTTCTCGACCTCGAGGCGCTCCTTCTCCGCGTGCTTGAGCTTGCGCGCCTCCTGCTGTGCGGCGGCGTCGACTGCTGTGCCGTCCACCATTATTGTGTCTGTGTGAAGTAAATGAGCAGCTTCACGTGCGTTGCGTAGCAGCAGAGCTTCTCGAATGGCGCTTTCACCACCAACGCCACCGCTTTGATACCTAAAGAGACGCACCATCCATCCACCCGTCACTACTGTAGACAGCTTTAATAGAGAACCCTATATTTATCCTGCTTCAAAATATTTGAGGTTGCTGACAGTACTTATTTTAGTCACTAACATTTAGTGACATCGCAGTATAATTTTTGAGGTTAGTAGCAGTACAATTTCATATGATATGGCACTAAAGTGGATCTTTTTGGACTTGTTGACAATTTTTAGCACAATTTCGCAGCACAAGCATGCTTAATTGTTGAAATGTGAACAAAGGAGCATGGTGTAGTAAATGCATTAACGATATGTGCGGCCACATCTTGTTGTCTTATTTGGTGGGTGAGTCGACTGCAGGTCTCCGCGTGGCGTTCATGCTTCGTGTCCATTGGAGCGAGCAGCTTTCGTTTCATAAATGGTGGCGGAGGCCTCGCAACTGCGCAGCTACCTCCTAGGACTGAGCTTCTTTCAGCTTCATCTTAGAAACTGCTGCAGCACCAGCCCGATTGCGAGTTTCGCGTGTCCGCGTGCGACGGACGGAAAGTGTCGTTACGCTTGCTGATATCCGACTTGCGCTCGAAAATGTCTTGGTGCTCCAAGATGCTGTTCACCAGCGCCTTGGAGGCGTCGTCAATGTGCTTGTTCTCCTTCGCCGACGTTTCGAACCATCCAGCAAAGCCATTGGTTTCGCAGAACGCGTCCAGAAAATTGCGATCAACGTCTCCAGACAAGTCGCACTGTTTTCGAATTACAAGCGCACATCGATTAGAACTCATCTTCAAGAATAAGCACCAAAAAGCAGTGCCATACCTTGTTGCCGCACAGGATCACTGGCAGTGGCTTGTTGTTTGGAAGCTCAACCTACACACGCCAACATCCGTCAGAAAACCAATCGAGTATACATATTCAGAGATAGCATCATACCTTGGTGTCGATCTCCTTCTTCCACTGATGCAATCAAATTCAACGGCAGCGCACAAGCAATGCGTCAATATTACTGTGCGCTTCTCTATCCACAGTGCAACTCAAGAAGCAGCGCTCACCTTGATCACGCTCTCGAATGTTTCTGGGCGGGAGATATCGTACACCAGCAACGCACCGAGCGCGTCCTTGTAGTAAACCTGTTCAATGTCACAGTCAACACCAGTTCAGCTTCATCAATCCATCTTACTTTAGCCACACGATCCTCGAACGTGCACCCACCCGGTTCAACGCGCGGAAGTGCTCTTGGCCTATGAAAACAAAGGGGAAAGCCATACGGATCCATTAGCAATACGCACGCGCAATGGCTTTGAATCGATCATGCATTTTTCTTTCTCTCGCCGACGTACCAGCAATGTCCCACAGCTGAAGGCGCACAGTCGTTCCACTGACCGTCACGGCCTTCAGCGCAAAGTCCACGCCGATCGTCGTGCGGTGGTGTTCCGAAAACGCGTCGTGCACGTATCTATCATGCAAAGAAGAGAACAGGAACACACACACAAGCACAATACGACCGTTAGTTTGCGTAGCTCCTCGTGGGACGGGATCCATTATGGATACTCTTCTCCCTTCACTCTCCTCACTTTTCAGCACACATTGCAAGTTGGCACCCCCAACAGCAACAACAACAACAACAACAACAAACAGACAATCAATGGCGAGACGCACCGCTTAATGATGCTGGTCTTGCCCGTGGCGGCGTCGCCCAGCACGAGCACTTTGATGACCGCGTCCTGCGCGGCGTTGACTCGGCGTTCGGCCATCTTTCTCGTCTTCTCTCGTCTCTCGCGGGTTCAACTTGGGAAGTGTGTTCTTTGCTGAGGAATCCCTTCCCCAAGATACCGGTATAGTACCGGTAAAATGGCGATTTTACTGTACGCATTTGCTGAGGTTGTCGAAGAAGAATCAAAGGCAACAAAAGCCTTTGAAAATGATACTTTGTCGAGATGTCCACTGTCCTCAAGATTTGTCTGTCACAATACCGGTTTACTGAACTCCCCAAGTACTCTCTATGTACATATCTAGAAAGATTGTCCAACGTAAAAGGCAATGTTGTTATCTGGTTTACCTCTGTAACAGCATATCCTTATTATTTGCAAGATTTCGTTGGTCCTTCTCTCATGCAAAACAAAAGGCTTTCCTTTTCCAATCAGACAAGTATGGCTACGCGATCATTTGCCCACCAAGATGGCGACGTCCAACGCATCTTCTCATGGCGCCGCTGCTTCCTCTGCCGCCACCACCCCAGGTCCTACAGCAGCATCGACGATCCACCACACGCGACCGCCAATGTGCCCCATCATCCGCACGTCCAGCAGCAGCAGCACTGGTAGTGAGGGTAACCCCGTAACGCCAGAGAAACCTGGACCAAGCAGCAGTCTGAAGCGCAGCGCGCGCTGCCGCTTGCCTAGTGGCGAGCGCATCGACGACGACCCGAGACGCATCGACGCTGTCGTGATGATTCTGGACGACGTGCTGTACGACCATACGGGCATGCTCGCGCACTTTGCGATCGACCGCGCGGTCCACCAGCTGATCCAGGAGCGCGCGTTCCCCACCATCGCTGCCGCGTTTGAAGCGCTGCAGACGTTCCGCAACGCGTACGGATACCGCAAGCGGTTCCCGCGCTTTGTCGACAGCTTGATGACGCAGAACAAGCTCTCCACTGAGAGCGCAGCGCGCGTCGTGAATGCGTATTACGAGAGCCAGATCCCCGAAGCGCGCTCGATCAAGCCGTTCGAGCGCGCCAGAGACACCCTCGCGACGCTCGCGGATGCGGGCTACAAACTGGGGCTTGTGCTCGTGGGCAAAAGAGAGGTGCAACTCGAGCGATTGCACACCCTCGGACTGCAGGATTTCTTCCCCGAGATCGTGTTCGTGGACTGCAATCCGAGTATCCAGCAGCTCACCAAGGCGATGAAGGAGATTGGACGGCGCCTGATGCTGCAGCCGTCGTCGATCCTCTTTGTCGGTCGCAAAGTGTTTTACGAGATCAAGGCAGCGAACAAAGTCGGGATGGTCACTGCGCGAACGGTAACCCATGATGTCATGCAATGTTACTGTATTTTATTTCACGCGAATGCTCACTGTCTGTGTGCGCGTGGTATTGCCTGGCTGCACTCAATCTACAGCTGCATGGGAAGTACACGAGCGTCATGCCGATCGAAGAGCTCGAGCAGCCCGATTTCCAGGTTTGCCCAAATGTTGCCGATTGCTGTTGATCCCTCTCTTCACACGCACACACACACACACACTTTACCTGATCAACCTGTGGTGTCGTGGTTGTGGCTAGATCGCGTCGATCGAAGAAGTGATCGCGATCGTCCGACTCGCTGACCAACAGATGATCAAACCCAAGATCGTAGCTCTTGGCGGCGGCACTGGGCTCGCAGTGCTACTGAAGGAGCTGCGCAACTACCCAGCCGACCTCACCGCTATTGTCACTGGTAACGTGGAAACCTTTGTTTAACTTTTCCTGATGGGTTGATTCTCATCGTATCTTCTTGTGTATGGTGGTGTTTGTTCAGTGTTTGACTCGGGACGGCATTCGGGAGCTCTTCGCAAGTACCTGGGCATTCTACCGCCAGGGGATATTCGCAACTGTCTGGTGGCGCTCTCTGACTCGGACGAACTCATGAACAAGCTCATGAACTACCGCTTCAAGGAGAACTTCATGGAAGGCTGCAGTCTCGGCAACTTGCTGCTGGCGGCGCTCACGGACATCCAGGGCGGCTTTGACAAGGCGATCACGTCGATCTCGGACATTCTCAACATCCACGGCAATGTGCTCCCGGCCACGCTCGATAACACGGAGCTGTGCGCAGAGCTTGAGGACGGCTCGATCGTCGTGTCTGAGGTGAATGTGCGTAGCCCCACGGTCGTGGACAAAGATACCGGCGAAGAACGCAAGAAAGCGCCGATCAAGCGTGTGTTTCTCGAGAACGAGAACGTCTCTGCGTTCCTACCAGCTGTGAAGGCGATCGAGAATGCCGACATCATCGTGCTCAGTCCCGGGGGTTTCTACACGTCGATCATCTCCACGCTGCTCGTACCGGGCATCCGCGACGCGATCCAACGCAGCGCTGGCGCAACTGTGTACATCAGCAATGTCGCAACACAGTGCGGGCAGACCGATGGCTACACTTTGAGCGACACAGTCGAGATCCTGGGCAAGTACTTGGGCGAGAACGCGATCGACTACGTGATCGCAAACAACGCGATTCCGCAGTCAGAGATGCTTGCGCCGTATTTCGCGCGCGGCGAGCAGCTTTTACTGCCGACGGGCGACATGGCAGAGCGTGCGAAGCCCGTGCTGCTCCAGGGGAAAACTTTCGAGGAGGTCGACATGCAAGCAGCGAGAGAGTGGAAGAAAACGCCCATGATCAAACACAGTGGGAAAATGGTCGTCGCCATGCTCTATAGCATTATTGATCAAGAACTAGAGGGGATGAAGGCAAAACTGATGCTCGACGGTCACTACCACCCACGGATCCCACTCACGCCTCACGGGATCTCGCCCCGAGGGAGAGACACGACACAGACGACACCAATCACACATAGCTACAGCCACCGAATTTCTCCAACCGCAGCGGCAAAGACTTGCCAAAGTCAAGCTCCAGCTCGTAGCGGCAACAGCAACGACTCGCACGACAATCAGCAGTCGCTACACGTCTCAGGCAAAGCTACATCACCGTCCAGCAGAGGCAGCGCGGTGGTTCTTGGAGCTCTCGTCGCGCTTGTTGCAATCACCACAGCGATCGGGAAATCGCGTCGCGGGTGAAGATCCTTCGCTTCCTTCCTTGGTGCGACGACCCACGAGACGATAACAACAGCCAATATAAATACTTTAGAGCGTCATGCCGGGTGTGAAGAGCGTGATGATGGCTTGTTTGCTGATCCCTCTCATCATCACCATCCGCATACAGGCACTCCCGCTCACACACACATTCATAGCTCATGCTGTGGGTGTGGTCTGGAACGGCGTCGCGCCGATCTGGTCCTCAAAGCCGTGGTACGAGACCATAAACTCGCTGAACGCCTGCGTCGCGATGAAGAGCGTGAGGAACTCGCGCTTGTCGGGCGATGACGCCGCCAGGTAACTCGCTTCGTCAAAGAACACCATCTTCTTCTTCGAGTACTCGTCCGTCCACACGTAGCGATGGTACCCAAAGTCCCCGATGAGGTTGTGCACAGTCTTGTAAAACAGCGAGCGCACCGCGATCTCGGGGAACACGAGCGGCTTTGTCGGGAAATGGTTGGCAAACACGTGGTCGCTCTTGCTCACGTTCGGCTTGAGGCACTCGTAGAGCTCATCACGGAGTCCGTATAACATCTTCTCTGGCAGCGAGCACGGGATCTCGCCACGGAGCACGCAGCCCTTGTCAAGGTCAACCACGAGCATGTCTTCATTGAGCAGCTCGCTCAACGTCGCTTCATCGAGCGAGCTCTTCTCAACGCCAAAGATGAAAGGCGTTGGGCACTCGAGGTACTGCAGCATGCGTTTCGGCAGCACCGGCAGGTACACGTGCGGCCACAGCAGCGGGTACATGAGCGCGCGCAGCGACTCGCTCACTTTCATGAGCACCGACAGGTACGACGAGATGAACAGGATGCGGCTCTCAAAGAGCGCGGCCGTGAACACCATGAGCACCGTCGAGATGTCAAGCGTGTCAAACAGGATGCGGATCGAATGGTCGAGACGCGGCAGTGCTGCGAGCATCGCAGCTGAGGACGCCGCTGCAGATCCCGCGAGCGATGACGACGCAGGTGAAGGCACAGATGAAGACGACGATGAAGACGCAGAAGCCTGGTGGTACAGCGAGATGTTCTCGAGCGACACGGCTCTCGCAACCTTGGACAACACTTTCTTGTCGAGTGAGAACGGCTCTCGGTTGGACGACTTTGGCGGCGAGAGAGAGGAAGAGGAACCTGCTGCTCGAACCAGTTTCTCCTTCGCAGCCTCGATGGTCTCGAGCTCCAGGATGAACTCGTACGCCTCCGCGAGCCGCTCGCGCAACAGGTCGACGAGCGGAAACTTGGACACGATGCAGACACCATACGGGACCCATCGACTGCCACCCTGGGCATCCAGACGGAGCTTCTCGAACTGCTTCACCGAAAGAACCGGCGCGGGCTTGTAGATGATCACGCACGCTGCGAAGAGCTCGGTGGATGAGGAGCTGTCGCCCATGCGGAAGTTGAACGCCATCGGCGCAGGACACGTCGATGCGGTGAGCACGACGTTCTGCGGATCGTCCGACCACGGCACGAGGAAGTTCTCGATCGACTTGTCAATCGGGTGCGGCGTCGGGTCATGCGGGAGTGGATGCTGCAAGACGCGGAGCTCCACGCCGCCCAGCAGCGAGCGCGTTGGATCCCCACCATTACTGGAAGATGATGATGACGATGCGGTCACAGCCATGGCTTCGAAAGTCAGCACACCGCAGATCGCTTCAAAGCCGCGCGCCGAGTGCAGCACCTCGAGCGACCGTTTCTTCTGGGTCTCGCGCGAGCCTTCGGGCCAATGGTGCGCGCGCAGACCGTAGCTGAGCAGCAGCGACGAGAGCCGCATCGTATCGTCGATCGACTCGTCACCCTCAGCGATCCGCGGGTAGAGCGAGAACTCGGCGTAGGCGCGACTCGTGAGGAAGCGGTGGTAGAGCTCGAGGTGGATCAGACTGAACTTGGCGATGATGTTGTCCTGCTCGTGCTGGAGCTTGGCGCACGACGTCGTGAGCGACTTGTCCAAATTCGTCATCTCCGAGTCCCCTGGGTAGTACTTTTGCGAGATGTACTTGAGCAACTTTCGACACTGGTACGCCGCCTGGTCTTTCTTCTCCTTGCGGCGTCCCGGGGTCTTGAGCAGCGTCAGGTAGTACCGGTACGCGGGCTTGAACTCGTATTCGATGTCGAGCCACAGCGCGATCTCGCGATGGTAGTTGTGCGGGAACAAAAAGATCCAAAAGAAGTTGGCAAACCGGTGGTTCATCAGGATGTCTTCCAGGCAGATCACTTCGCGCTCAACGGATTTCTGCATTTCCAGGTACAGATCCGTCTTGCGGAACTCGGGGAACTTCTCCATGAGCACGCGCTTCACCTTGTTCGCGACGCGGTCGAACGTGCGCAGCGCGTCCTCGCCACCGGTCGCGAGATCGCGCTTGATCGACCGCAGCAGCTCCGAGTCCACGAGCCCGTTGCCAATGTGGAACTGCGCGGACTTCGCGAGGTACTTCATCGCGATCTTCACGCCGTACGTGCGCAGCATGAGCACGTCGTCCTTGCTGAATGGCACACTGTGGCCCGCAGGCGCTGGTTTGTCCTGGTAGTTCGCTCGCAGCGTGCACCAGAACTGTCGGTACTCTTCGAAAGAGCACAGGAAAAACAATTTGCTCTGGTCCGAGACGTCCGGGAGCCACGCTGCCAGGTACCGCATCATGCGCGGGTTGCTCACGACTTCTTCGATCGAGATCAGGTTCTGTGGGTTGGGCGGCGCCGCGTTCTGCCCAATTAGGAACTCTTCCTTGAACGCGCGCTGCATGACCTTGCCGATGTTGTTCTGGTACTGGTTGTGCATCCACCGGTTCCACTTCTGCAGCTTTGCCGCGCCGGCTGCACCGCCGGCAAACGACAAGCCGTCGCTCGGCTGAAGCTGCGCGAGAATGATCTTTTGCTTGTTCGCCCACGCTTGCGCTGCCGCCATCGACGGCGTTGTCACGGTCGTGCTGGTCGTTGGGGCAGCTGACGCGTGCGCTGATGCTGACGAATTGGAGGACGACGTAGAGGCAACAGACGGGTTGGGCGTCGACGGCGCAGTTGAGGCGTTGGTGGCGTTGTTGCCCTTGCTCGCCATTGTCGCGAACAGGAAGTTGCGCGCCTTCAACTTCACGTGCTGGGCCCAACGCGACTTGGCGTTCTCGAGCTTCACGTCTTCTTCCTCCTCTTTGATGCTCGTCACTTCGATGCTCTTGATGTCTTCGTCCTTGGCGCTGAGCACTTCCGACACTTCGCGCACGGAAAGCTCGCGCTCGGGCTCAAAGAGCTCGGTCTCCTGGAGCATCTGCTCCGAGATCGTGCTCCGTCGGAACGTACTGCGACTGGAAAACGAGAACGCGAGACTGTCGGACCGCGAGAATGCAAAGCTGTCGGCGCGGTTGCTGCTGCTGCTCATCTGGAAGTCATCCTTGTCTGTGTACACCGCGGTGCTGCGCGCGCTCGCCATGCTCTCGCGGATCACATCCTCCGCAGAAATCGTACTGTCAGGCGGGATCTGGGGACCCTGCGCGAACGACGCTGTAAAGAAGCAAAGCGTACATAATCACAGACGTGCACGCATGGGTTAGTAGAAGTAGCATCAACAACGAGTACGGAAACAACAAATGCGAAGCAAGAAGCGCACACAAAGTCCACTTACAGTAGCGACCACTGCTCGAGAAGCTCGAGGTCGAGTCGCTGAACGTGCTCCTCGAGAAATCGCCGGACCCAGCGTCGACCGACTGGCGCGCCGAGTCAATGTCCATCATGAGGTGATTGCCGCGATACGACGAACCCATCAGCGCTGCGCTGGCAGCAGCTCCCGACCGTCTCGCAGCCGCAGCAGCGACGCCGCCCGAGCTCAAATACGCATGGCCCCTCGCGCTGTTGCGGTGTGTGCTGGGGGTGTCGGCAGACACGCTGCGACCCAGGACTGCGGCTTCGAGGATCGCTGAAGACGGTGGGTGCAGGGGTAGCTTGCGGCTCGCAGCGGCTAGCGTGATCCCGTTCGAAGACGACGACGCGGAGGGAGCAGCTGAGCGGCCATCAGGGCGGGGGCTGCGCGTCGACAGGCTACTGCGGGTGTGTCTGCTGCTGCTGGAGCTGGAGCTGGTGGCGGGGGTCGGAGACGTCGCCTTGCTGCGGGGGGAGCGGCCTCCGTCGCTCATAGTCGCTCGCGGAGGAGGAGAAAGGCTCTCGGCGGGTGGCGACGATGCACAAAGAGAGATGGATGATGCTAACGCTCACTCACTCACTCGCTCACACACTCACTCGCTGTGCTTGTTTCGCGACTCCAAATGCATAGAGAGTGAGCGAACAAGCGACAACCAAGTTGGCGTACCCGTACACTTCGCACTATTGAGAAGTATGCGAACCTACGCACCTGTACAATTCTTACTTTATCGAAGTGAAACGTACCTACAATTCGCACTTTAGAAAGAAAGAACATTACAATTAAGTAGGATGTATGCTATGAAACGATGAATTAACGGTTAGGATGAAACATGCTCCATAATCCTCTTTTATTTGGTTTTGCGTGCTGCAGCAAACACCTGCAGCAATGGCAAACCTCTATCAGACACGCTGCGTGTGACGTCTTCAAGATTGCTGTGTGTGGGAGGTTGTCATTGTCGTGACATTGCTCAATTTGGACAGGATGCTCATTTCTTTCTTTCTTTCCCATTCACCCATCCATCCATCACTTGCGCTTCTCTTTCCGCGGCACTTTGGCGAAGTGGATCGGGAGCGACTTGAAGACACTCGTTGGGACCGGCACGGAGAGCTTCTCCATGCGCTCACGCACCTCGCGGAGACTCATTCTCGCCGTGCTGAGCTTCTTCGCCATGTCTTTCTTGTATTCTTCCGCCTGTTCGAGCTCGTCTTCGAGCTGGAGGATCGCCACTTCGCGCTCCTCTTTTGAATCGTTCGCAAACGACGCGGTCATCGCGTTGATCGCCGCTTCTGCCTTCGCTTCAGCTTCGCGCAGATCCCCTTCCATCACATCCAAAGCACGCATGAACTCGCGCTCTTTCACTACATATGCAAGCGATATCAAGTTGTTAGAAGATAGCAGTAAATCCGTCCAAGTGGGTGGTTTCCACCAACGATAGCAAAGTTGCGTACCTCGTAGACAATATTCACACGTTTGGTTTTCTCGCTCTTCGCTGCACATCGACAGGTGAGCAAAGTGAAACTCGACCGTCGTGCACATAATGTCTTCGCACACTTTCAGGTCCAAGTGGTGCTGCAGGTGGTCCAGGATCTTCTGGCACTGCAGCAGGCAGCGTGGCGCTTTCGAGGTCGAACAGAACGACGCCTCCACGATCGCGTACGCCAGATCGATCGACTCGTCAAACTTCTGCTGCGCCTGCGAGTCGCTCTTCTTCTTGTTCATGAGCACGCGGATGTAATCCGCTCCAAAGCCAGCGAGTTCTGTGCTGTTGCCGTTGTTGTTATTGTTGCTGCTGATGCTGTCGCTTGCTACAAGCGTTTCGTTGCCTTGATCTACCCCCAGGAATCAGCAGAATCAAAAGCTTAAGCAAGTTTGTGATAAAGCTTTGCGGGGGAGGGGTGAAGATATCTACAGTTTCGTACCTTCATCAGACTCTTTCACGATCTCAACGATTGTAGACGGTGTTGCTGGTGACGATGGCACTTCTGCCCCCATTGCTACTGCAGCTGGTGATGATTCTGGTGCTGTTGCTGTTGCGAATGCAATTTTCTGCTCAACTACGGGCTCGGGGCTCGGCGTTGGTGGCTCAATCTGCTCAGTCTAATAGAACCCACACACGTAAACTCAGGTTAGCACAGTGCTACCCACACACAAACACAACTTCTTCTTCCAAATGAAACCTACCTTGATGATTGGGTCGTTCTGGATATGCCACGATTGTCTCGGGAAGTTGAAGATCGGCAGCCGCAGGTCCAGCACCGTTGTGTTCATCTCCTCAACGTCCTCAATGAGCTGCAGTCGCTTCCGCTCGTAGTCCTTCACCTGCGTGATGCAAAAGTTGTACTTCGCCTTCGCGTCGCTCCCGCCGTTCTTGTGCTCTTGCAGCAATCGCTTCATCAACTTTTTCTGAGCCACGACATTGAACTCGATCGCGCGGATAGTGTTCAGCGCTTTTCTCAAGCGCACTGTGATCACCATTCATTTATCAAAAAAGGCAATGGCGTTAGAATCAATGCCAGCATAACTCAACAATGCAGGGGGATCTCTGTCGTTGGTACCTCGAAGGCAGAACAGGCAACCGGGCTGGGAGCATCCTTTCATGTGCTGGTACAGCTCCAGTCCAATGCGGCACTCTGTGTCGCACGGCGCGTCGTTGTTCACGTTGTGCCGAAAGTGCTGCACGATGTTTGTACACGGCAACTGCTTGCATTTCGTGTAGCGCGTGCACGCGATGCCGTCCTGGATGCGCATCGCCGCGTTAATGTACTCCGAGAGCATGTCGATGAGGCGTGGCTCTTCGCTCGGAAACAGCGCCAGAAGTGCGTTGAGCGGCAGGAGCTTCCCCCCTTGGTACAGCTGCGTCTCCGCTTCTTCTTCCGTCATCATCTCGTCGTCATCGACCGTGGCAGCCGAATCCTCAGCTTCAACGCTGAGGCCATCGCTCGCGTCACTGATGAGCAACATATCCGTGGTGTGATCCGCAGAGAGCGATTTCGGGTTCTGTGAAGTCTCGTCCGAATTCCCCGTGACGAGTTGCTCCTCGATAATCTCCGAGGAGGCTCTCGACAATGAAGGTCGCTGGGGGTCATCCTGTTGTTGCGGTTGCTTCTGCTGCTCGCCGTTTTCACCTGCAGTAAGGGGTTCTTTGCTGCCACTGCGCTCTGCTACACGCACCGCTGATGGGTCGAGAAAGCTGCGGAACCAGACGCAGAACTCGTTCGTCTCGCCCGCGCGGTTGCTGAGCACGTGCTGCTGACTGAAGCCGCGCGAGTGCCACCGCTTCGCGCACTCGTCGCAGACCCGCTTGGTCCGACGCGGGTCGCACATCGCGCAGCTGTACGTCCACGGCGCTTCGCCGCACCAGCCGCAGGCGTTCATCGCGAGCTGCTGCTGCTGCATGCTCGGCACTCCCGCGGCCGCTGCACCGCTGGTTGTCGTCACTGGCACTGCCATTATCATCCGCTTCAAGAGCTTGCTGTGCTGCTGACGACGATGGTGAAGGGACAATGGACGTCTTAAGTACGATTCGCACTTAACGAAAAAGTTCATCTGAAAAAAGCTCCCCTGAATGAAAATAATAGCGATGATGGTTTTGTAACATGTACATGTGTGCGCATGGCGTGTGCATCATCAAGGTCAGATACGTATGGAGAAGCGCACACACACTCCATGTGAAGCACGCGTGCCGATACACCAGACGCGACTGGTAGAAGACCGAGGGGTCGCTCGTGCGTGTTCAGTGCGTGGCTTTTGTTTCGATCTTCAACTGGACAGGAGAGCAGCAAGCAAAACAAAGCGAACCCACATACGTGTTTACAGCGGAAGAAGAGCTCACGCCAACTGAAATGACTCACAACGTCTCGTTGGGTTGATTTGCCGCAGCCTGGAAGAGCAACAACATGGAAAACGAGAAGAAGGAGAACATTCACACGCACGCGCGCTTCGTTTTTCGTCCAAGAGGTTTTTATTTGATTTTTTTGAGTTCTTAACGAAAGAAAAAGAAGGGAGAAAAGAGATCAAATGGCGCAGCAGAGCAAACTTGAACACCTCGCTCGCAGCAGACGAGCGCCTACACCAGAAGAGTCGCACGCGCACACGACCGGTCGATCCGAGCTGTTCCAAGCCGCTCGCTTGTGCCAAACCTACTCGAAGCTGGCCGTCTAAGTCGCGTACTTGGCAGTCCATTCACGGGCCGTGGCGTCGTGGCGGGCGCGGTCTGTTCTATAAATTTGCGCGATCTCCGGCACCAACGGGTCGTCTGGGTTCGCGTCCGTGAGCAGCGAGCAGATCGAGAGCAGCACCTTCGAGATCGTCAGCGCCGGGCTCCACTGGTCTTTCAGGATGTCTAGGCAGATCCCACCGTTCGCATTAATGTTGCAGTGATAGATACGCGTCGTGAAGTTCACCTTTGGCGGCTTGAATGGGTAGTCCGCTGGGAAGTAGATGTTCAAAAAGTACACACCGCCGGCGTATGGCGAGTCTTCTGGTCCCATGATCGTCGCTTGCCAGTGGAAGAGGTCGTCGCCGACAGGGCCGGCGCTGCAGTTGGCTGGCGGGTCGCGGCCCAGGTCCTGCAGTTCCTTGTTGATGCGCTTCAAAGCCATGATGCTTCTGTTGTAGAGGGGGCTTGAGGGGGAGGGAAGGCGACGACGACGACGGCGAGAGAGAGAGAAACGAAGGGGAAGACGCTTGACCGCTGCTTCTCCTGTTGCTTCTTCTTCGCTGCTGTGTGAGTTTTGCTTTCTGAGAGCCAAAGTGAACGAGGGAGGAGGGAGAAAAGAAACCCAAAGCCAAGCTCCCTCCCCCCTTTTTCCCAAGAGAGAGCCAAACAAACGGCTGCGAGATTTGACTGCGATTCGGCAACTTTGCAGTTGGAAGAGGGTGGAGGTTGCTGAAAGAAGGGGTATTCATTCCAGAACGTTTCTCGGAGCAGTTGTTCTTCCCTCTCTAAATCGATTCGGCGGGCTGGGTCTGTTGTTTGCACAAGTGAAAGTGGATGGTGCTACAGTGAATGTGACACCATCTACCTCGATTTTCTGTCTCGTAACACAAGTGCTTCAAGCCACCACTTTTAAGTACGCTATTGGATGTAGTCCTATCCTGTGTCTTTCAGATTGGGTGCGTTCTTTTTCAAGGTATTTTTGGAGAGACGGAGTTTTTCGCTTTGAAACTGTGTTCATTTTTGTATGGGGCTTTGTATGCCCAAGACAATTTACAACCTGTCAGGCAAGGTTAAGCCCACCACACTGCAAAAAGCAACGAACGATGATTACGAGCTGGTTCTTATGCCCACGCCACCAAGATGCTAAATATGTTTGGATGAATACGACAACATCGAAGTTTTGAGCCATCACCACCTAAAAGTCAGAAACCAGGAGAAAGAAAGCGATGAATTCCCATTTTTTTCTTGTTTGAAAGAAGGAATATTACAAATATTAACCCGCAAACAAATCGCGCTTGGTTTGTATGCACTTGCTTTGCCTTCACACGTGTCGTACCACACATACAACTCAACAGCGAGTTCTGTAAACAACGCTGCAACCACAATGTTGTGTGAGGCTGGCAACACAACAAAAACTGTATCCATTCTCTCTTCATCCAGACTTTTACAACAGAACTGGTCATCACACTCTCCTGGGAATTTTCAGAACCTCGCTCTAGGTTCTCCACAAAATGGCTTGGAAAGCCAGATGGCCCGTCCCAAATGCTTTGTCTAGGTTCGCTCATCCACTCGTCGTCGCCAGCTGGCCCGCGATTGACCATCGTGCGCTTAATATAGCAAACCCGAGCCAAAGCCCGTGCCCATCCGGTTTCAACAGGACCATCCCACGTGTGGGCGAACTTAGTCGGTTCGTCTTTTCCATCAAACCACGCACTGCTGCTCCATAACGCCCTGCGTTATCGACTGCTGCTACAAAACATCACTCACGCTCGACTAAACTGACTTGATCAAACGCACACACATCCAGTTTTGAACCGATCGATCGCCATTTCATTCACACCACGCCGCATTAATATTCCCCACAGTTCCGCATTTCGGCCCTCCAGCTCAACGTGCGCGCGAGTGTGTGTGTGACGGATCGCTACAAGCCCTAGTAGCGCTTGATTAAGTGAGACAGAGAGAGAAGACCCACAAGTGCACAGACAAACAAGCAGAGCGAGACATGGGCGATCGGTACCACTCGGCGGCGTCTCCGCGCGAGCGCGGGCTCTCGGACGAGAAGTACCAGAAGCTCATCCAGGAGACGTCCAAGGGCATCTCGAGTTTCAACCAGCTGACGCGCTCGATGGCACAGAAGATGTCGCTCTTCAACACGCCGCAGGACTCGCGCGCGAACCACGAGGCGCTCAAGGAGCTCACGGACAAAGGCAACAAGCTCGTCACGAAGATCAACCGCCGGCTGCAGGAGCTCAACAAGTCGAGCAACGGCGCGAGTGCGCGCATGCGCAAGACCCAGGTAACCAAGCTCTCGACCGACTTCAAGACCCAGCTGCGCGCGTTCGAGGAGACGTGCGCGAAGCTCATCGAGTCCGAGAAACAGTCGGTCGACTTCATCCGGCGGTCGTCGCACTCGTTCAACCACAACGACCCGAAGGCGAAGGTCGAGTTCTCCAACTACAACGAGGATCAGATCTACGCGCAGGCGAACATCATCGCGTACGATGAAGATGGTATGTGCTTTGATTCATTGATATGTGTACATACATGTATGAAATGCTAACGGTACTGTGTGGGCTATGCGAATGGTTAGATCTGGCGCGACGAGAGGAGGATATTATCCACATCAACCACCAGCTTCGCGAGGTGAACGCTGCTTTCAAGGAGATCGATGGACTGATCGAAGACCAGGGCGAGGTCATCGGTACGTTTTCTCAAGCAATTTTATCTCACCTATGGTGCATCGAGTGCTAATTTGCGTATCTGAATGTTCTGAATGATACAGTGGAAATCGAGGACAACACCGAGAATGCCAAGGAGAATGTCGAGAAAGCGCTGGAGCAAGTGCGCCAGGCAGATCAGAAGACTAAGTACTGCGTGTGCTCGAAGTGGAAGCTCATGTGCTACGGCGGCTTCACGCTGATCATCCTGATCATCCTGCTGGGTCTCATCGTCGGTCTCTCGTAGTCGTACGGATCTGCTTTGCTGCTTCATGCCCATCAGCAATTCCATTGTCGTTGCATGGAACAAAGCAGCAAGCAACCACAATTTTCTCCACCATTTGTTTTCTCTTTTCTTTCGTGTGCAATAAATTAACTCTTGGCTTCATTCACTTGCTCTTCATCCATTCATTTAATTAACTTAGTATTCGCAGCCCCCCTCTCACACTATCGGTCTCCTCCCTTCCTCTCGGTTTTGCATGTTCGCAGTGGCCACCAGACGCTCTCACGCTTGTCTTGAATTGTTCTTAATCGCTATCACCTTCATGCGTCGTTGCCGGACATGCGTCGGACTTTCGCGCCGATTTCCGTCACCAAGTGCGAGCCGCGGCGCTCGAGGCGGTCGACCTCTTTCTTGGCGCGGAAGATGCTGCTCGCGACCGACATGATGATGCTGCCCACGGAGCCGCCCGAGTGTCTTCGTCTCCGGGACGTAAACTCTTCGCCATTGCCATGACCACCACCACCTGCAGCAGCAGCGCCAGCATTCTCGTCCTGGTAATGTGAAAGCCGGTCGGTGCCACCCGACGACGAGCCCATGCGGTTGCTGACCGACTGGAAGCGATTCCGCGCGTCTACCGAGAACATCGCGGAGAACGGCACGTGCTCGTCGCGCTCCGATGAGTCAAACTGCACGACGCACATGCGCTCCTTCTTGTGCACGCCCTCGACCCAGCCGCTGTAGTACTGCACGCTGCCATGCACCCGCGCCATCACGGCTTCCCCGACTGTGAACGCTATGGGCCAGATCTCGAATCCGATCGTGTCGATGCTGTAGTTTGTGAGCTTCTGGGTTGGCGAGAGCGCGTCGTGGAGATCAATCGGCGCGATCTTATCCAGTGGTACATTCGCCTTTGGCTCGCCGTAGTCAAACACGATCGTGTACAGCGACGACACACCTTCGAGCGTCTTGCCCGACACTTTGGCCGAGCAGTACCGCCCAAAGCGCGAGCTCCACGCGAGCACGTAGTCGCCCGTGAACGCTTCTCTCAGCGCGGGCGTTTTCCCCACCGAGTCCCCGGTCTCGACCTTGTCCAGGATCATCTGCGAGGGAAACACTTCGAACGCGATCGTGCCGTCGCAGAACCGCACGTCACACGCCGAACTCGGGTGCTTCTTGATCACGACGCAGATCTCCACCGACGCCTTGCGTGGATGGTCCGCCTTGACGTGGTAACCTACCTCCAGCAAATCATTTCCCGGACCGAGCGCCTGCATGAGCACTGCGTTTTTCAACGACATGACGTCCGTGTCGGCCGACACTTTCGGCCGCTTGCGCTTCGTGATCAGACTCGGCGCGATCTCGTACCCCGTGGAGCCGTCGGCGAAATCCACTGCGGCGGTCTTGTTCGAGAACACGCCGTTCAGGATGCCGATCTTCTCTTCGATGATGCCTTCGTAGTCGCCCTCGCACTTGACGAAGATCTGGTCGCCAATGTACACTTTCGCCTTGCTGCTGCACACGAGGAACTGGTCCTCGGTGATCGTCACGACCTCTTTCTTCTTCTCCTTGAGCGGCATGAGCTTGTCCACCGGGACGTTCATGAGCCGAATGCGGTTCTGCAGGAGCACGTTGAAACTCGCTTGGTTCGCCAGCTCCAAGGTGATCACGCCGTGGCCCGAGAAGCGGCTCCCCGGGTACAAATTCACCTGCACTTTGCGTCCGGCGTACAGTTTCTTGGACGTGCGCACGAGGTCGGTCATCTGGCACTCGAGCTCTGTCACTGACGGCAAAAAGTCCACTTTCGAGGGCGAAAACACTTGCACCGAGATCATCTGGTCGTCCTCCGTGATCACCTCGCAGTCGCCATTGGAGAGACGCGACTTGATCGTCCCGTACCCGCGCACGCCGTCCCCAGCGCGCTCGTAGGTCACGCGCGTACTGAACGTCGAGTCTTTGCCGTACCTTGCGATCAAATTGCCCAGCCGATTCTCCATCAGTCGGATGTGTTCAAAGAGCACGACGTTGTTGCCCACGGACGAGGGCTGCACTTTCTTGGTCTTCCGCGAGAGGTAGTCCTGGATCGTTTGCTTGAGTCCTTTCGGAGACGGCAGGATCTGGTTTATGCCTTTGCCCGTGATTGAGAGACGGTCGACCTGCGAGAGTGACGAGATGCTCGACCGGCGCGACGCGCGCGGACGCACTTTGCCCATGCCGAACGTCTGCGTCATCTGCTGCCAGGGCGTCATGCTCATGTCTTCCTCGCTCGACTCGTCCGAGTCGCTCACCTGGGTCGAGTCGTCTTCGTACCCGACGCCGCACTCGAGTCGCTTCAGCGCCAGCGACTCGTCGTCGCCAATAACATCCTGTCCATCGCCGCGGAGCGCGATCTGCTTGGGCGGACTGATCGAAAAGTCCACCATCATGTGGTTCTGGTGCGCAATGGAGCTGTTCGAGTGCCAGTGCTGATGCGCCTTCTTGAGTGGACTCGACTTGCTCTTTGGAGACGCGTGGCGATCCACCGCTTCGCTCGAGCTGCTTTTACGATCGGCCACGCTGGACTCGTCGTCATCCTGGGACTCTTCCGGTGTGTTCGGGTATTCACGCAGCATAATGTCTTCTCGCCGCACGCGATAGCTGAGCGTGCCGTCGTCAAAGACCACCATGAAGAGCTCTGCACCGAGGTACGTTGCAATGTTGCCCGAGTAAAAGTACGGCGTCTTCTTGTAGCGCGCGAACATAGCCTGTCCGTACCGCCAGTGCGTGCGCAATGGCTCGAATCGCTGGACGTCGTTGATCGCGATCTCGGACTCTTCTTCGGAGCGGTTTATTGTCGCGGGGCGAGCAGTTTCATCGTCATTCTCTTCGGTGTCGATGGCTGGGACGGCTCCTCCGTTGTCGTTGTTACTGGGAGCCTCGTCGATACTCGTTGGCGCACTGATGGCCGCTGGCTGGGCGATCGTGTCACCGGCTTCCTTTGCAACCGAAGATGCCGATGTAGCCGACGCTTCTTCTTCCGCTTTGTTTGCTGGCGCGCCTCCTCCCCCACCCATTTCTCTCGACTGTGTGGCCTGATTCTCTCTCTTTCTTCGTCACGAAGCCACGCTCGTACGATATATGACTGCTTTTTGCTTTCTCAAACGTGAAGCATACTGCTCAACGTTGATCGAGCCTTAGCTGACACCAGCAGCACCTTTGGTTATTCGATGCGCTGGAACAGCCTATTAGCAAGGCTTTCGCGTGGCTAGCGGTGTTCTTGGGAGACCCGACCAGAACACTATTAGAATCAGCGCAAAGCTGTCACGCGAGCTATTTATAAGCCGGGCCAACGCATTGCCTGCTTCATCATCCTTGCAAGATGGAGAGGAGTCAGTCAGAAAGAAGAAGACAGTTGGTCAGCCATTCTGGGCCCCAGAATACTCCGTAGCCACTGCTGCTTTTGGCTATTCCCATTCGAGAGCTGGGCATCTGGTTTCTGCCTGCGTCTGGTACATGCTGCTGCTGCTTTTGCGCTTTTGCTGACTTGAGACTCAACAGAAAACTGCACCCGACGGACAAATGCGCAATTCATTTCAGCTTGACGTCGCTCACTCAACCGCGCCAAAACTGAAGCCATTCGCGTAACTGAAAGAAAAAAAGATCACCACGATCGAACGCGTACAGTGCTGGCCAATGCTATGGGGACACACACTTTTTGTGAAATTTTTATCAATACTTGCCGTTTGAGGCTGAAAATTGGCCAGGATGAAGCTATTAGAAAACGCGTTCTGGCAGTGCTATCCATTTGTTGAGCAGCAC
>JAASFI010000219.1:0-42377 GCA_023333705.1 Globisporangium viniferum
CTTAGATGTCCTGAATCATTATATTTGCCGTTTCATCCAAACAATCTATTCTATAATTTGTACGAGGTGATTGCCCGTTCCTAACTGACGCCCTCTTCTGCATACACCTTTTGTCATTTCACAACTGCCGAACTCGCTATAGTCGAAGAGTGCAAGGTACAGTGCATTCATCGTACTGTAAACGCTCTTTCATTTTGTTTCTCAGAAAACCCGCTCTTTTTGTGTAACGTTGGAATGGATACAGTTTTGCTTGCTCATCGAGCAGCCACTTCAGAGAGTGGGTAGTGGGCACGAGGAGTGATTGTCGTTTTCTGTCGTTTTGTTCCTTCCGATGATTCAATTTGGTTCAAATTTTCAGAAAACCGGTTCTCTCGCACACAGGAGCGGGCGCGAGCGAGGCGAGACAGGGCGGCGGCGGGTCGGAAGCTGTCACTTCAACTCGTTCTCTCACGCGCGCGCGCACTCGCGGTCGCTTCAGTCTTTATCTATCTATCCACCACTGGACGTACTACCGCATGGACGGGGTCTGGGACTACCAAACAAGCGAAGCAGGTCGCGAGCCCTCACTCTCCCCGCCGAGAAGCACGCTGACAGGAATGGACCTCTCGTCGCCTCCCGTCGCGCTTGTGCGCTGCCGCCACTGACGCTAACGCCGCTGCCGCTGGTGCTGGTGCTGCCTCATCTTTCAAGGAACCCGCCCGCGCGCACACGCACACGCCCCCACCAAGCAAGCACGAAACGACCATCGGCGCCACCACGACCACCGAGCAAGCAACGAAGCAACACGCAAACGTAAGTTGTGAGAAGCTCACGACTGTATATATTTGTGTGTGTGCGTCTGTGGCTCTCTTGCTCGTACGAAAGTAGGTAGTATGCTCCATCACTCGTGTGCTCACTGCTCTGCTTTATTTGCTCTCTCTCTCTCTCTCTCTCGCTCACTCTTGTTGCGCACAGCCAAAGAACCCAAACAACGATGAACGCTGTCACTAGTACCACCAGCACCAGCACCACCAGCACCACTGTGACCGCCAGCACCAGCATTGCCAGCACCAGAGTCGGCCGAGTGATGCGCCGCCTGGCGCGCAAGTCCGCTGCCGCACGCCGCTCTGCTGGACTTGCCAAGCCGTCGACGATCATCGCCACCAACGCCAAGAAGTCCGTCTCGGAGCTGGTGGCCTTCTTCGGCGGAGGCAAGATCCACGCCCGCCGCCCGTCCTTCTGCTCCTCGGAAGCGTCGACAAGCGACTCCGAGTGGGAGACCGACGAGGAAGAGGTCGAGGTCGAGGACATGGACGACAACGAACACGCCGACCAGGACGAAAACAGCGAGAGCACCAGCGCCGCTACCGCCGCCGCCTCCACCACCACCAGTTGCTGCAATGCCAGCAGCACCGACCACTCGACCACCGACTATACCCCAGGACGACGCGCAACTTCTGCAACACTTGGTGATGTGGCCGGCGTCGCTACCACCAACGCCTGCGTGACTTCCAGCAGCGCCAGTGCAAGCGCCAGTGCAAGCAACGGTGCGGCCAGCAACACCGCTATGGTACGATCCACCGTCGTCGTTGCCGCGGCGACCGCGATGGACGACCAAGCTCAGCGTGAAGACCCGAGCCGCACCGATCAAAAGCACCAGCTTCAGCTGCAGCCCAAGGTCCTAGTCGCTCAGGAAGACCCCATTGAAGCCGCTCCTCACGGTCGCACTCACGTCGATCCACTCCGCACACAAGACCAGAGCGGCGTCATCGCTCAGAAGGGCGACGACGAAGACGATCACCTAGATCACAAAGCTCCGTCCGAAGACCAAGAAGAAGACGAAGAAACCCAGCACGAGAGCGACCGCGCCGCCGAAGACCACGCCGATAGCCACGAGCTCCTGCAGCAGCTTGTCCAGACCCCAGCAGCTTGTCCAGACCGCAGCAGCTTGTCCAGACCGCAGCAGCAGTCACTCCGCACGCTCACCAGCAAGCCGAAGTCGCAAGGAAATCTTAGCGCTGCTCAAGACAACTCGCGATCTCGTCCAACCCACCTGTCTTCGACGGCCAATGTGTGTATGCACTTGTGTATGTAGAGTAGAAATGACAGCAGCAGTAGCAGCAACACAGTACAATAGAACGGAAAGAGCAGAGGAAGAATATATACTTCAGTATATACTTCAGCAGTAGAAAAGACAGACACACGAGTACCACATGAATGAATGCGCGCTCGTTAATGAGCGTCACCATGAGCACGCTGCGCTTCTCGCTCTTGGTTCTCGCGCGTGGGCTCTGGCGAACTCACTGCGGACGAAGGATGCGAGCAGGAGGTCGTCCGCGCGGGAGAATGCGGACGACTCTGCGTCTCTTCTTGTTCGTCCTCCTGGTGTGGACGCCTCTCTTCTTCTTCTTCGTCTGCTGCAGTATGGTACGCACTTGCAGGCTGAACGCCATTCTCACTCTGCTGCGTCACATGGACAAGCGGCTTGCTGTCCACGGCATTGCCGGGATTGGCACTGTTGACACTGGTGTTGAAGGTCATTCGCTGCTGGCGGATGCGTCTCCGCATGGTCGAGTAGAACCGGTTCTTCACCGCGTTGTCTGTGCGTCCGGGGAGAAGCCGCGCGATGTCCGCCCAGTGGTTGCCGATCTTCTCGCGGGTCGTGAAGATGATGTCGTCCTCGTACTCGGTCCACGCCTCCTTGTTCACGTCGGGGCTCAGGTGGTTCACCCAGCGCTCGCGGCACTGCTTGCCGCACCGGCCGGGCAGAATGCGCGAGATCGCCGACCAATCGCTCGCGCCGGAGGACGTGACCGCCATGGAGAGCGTTCGGTCTTCGTCGGCGCTCCACGGACGTTTGCCCAGCTTGCTGCTAGTGCTGCTCGTGCTATTGTTGCTGCTCGAGGTCTTCATTCGCTTTTGCTGCGGCGAGAACGATTCTTTGAGCGAGCCCGGGCCAAACGTCTCGTGCGGCGACACCAGCGGTAGCGTCGAATCCAGAAGGTTCACCAACAGGTGGCGCTCCTTGTTGTTGTTGACACTGTTATTGTTATCATTGTTGCTGGAGGTTGCAGCGTTCACCGCCCCATCATGGGTCCGCTTGCCGCCGCGCTGCTCGATCATCTCCATGAATCGGCGGTTCAAGAAGGCCGGCGCCATGGCACCCTGCTCTGCTTTATACTGGTGCACTTGGCTCTGGTGACGTACGGGAGGAGTCTGTTGGTGTTGATGGTGGTGGTGAAACTCTGGCGCCACGTGCTGCGGTCGCGGGGAAAACCCCGGGGGTGGACTCAGGATCGGCACTTGCACAGACGGCATCTGCATCTGAAGCTCCACGATGTTCATGAGCCGAATGAGGTCCTGCTGCAGCGACAACACGCTCCTGCGCAAGTGCTCGGCCTCCACTTGGTGCACCGCGTCACGCTCGTTCAGCTGGCGCAACAGCTCGCCCTGCTCCGCCACCTTCCTCTGCAGCTGCGTCATCTCCGTTTCCTCTGACGCCGAGGAGGAATGGACACTTGCAGCAGAAAGCTCGTCGCTCTCATGGTCCGCGGTGCTATACTTCTGCACGAGCTCGTGCATCTTGCGCATGAGCATCTCGATCGGTGACGGCGGGACTTCAGGGGCGGACGTCTCGTCTTCCTTCTCGGACGGACCGGCGTGGACGTCCACACTCACGCGCACACGGTCTCTCCCGTTGTGTTTAGGTGGCTGATCCACGACGCTCTCAGCAAATTTCGCCTCTCGAGCATCACGCGTCGTCGCGCTGTTCTTCTCCTTGCGGCGCTTGGTCAGCAGCTCATGGTGCAGCGCGTCAATCGCATCCTGCGCGCGCTCAATGACGTGCTGCTTCCCATCACGCGGCGGGCGCTTGTCCTGAGGGAATTGCTGCTCCTGGTGGTCGTCGCCGTCGTGTTGCTCGATCCCCACGTCGTCGTTGTCGGCTTGTGCGTGGACATGCTTATCGTCATTACGAGCTGCTAGCTCGCGCTTCACTTCCATGGTATCTTGTGCGAGTATATCGTCCAGTAATCCGCTCGTGTAACTTGTGCCTAACGCTTCAAATCTTCAACTGCTGACGTTACGCTCGCTCCCGAAATGTGCAAAGTCTTCTTGCTCTCGATGGATTGAGAGAAGCGACCACCAGCGAAGAGCAAATCTTTCTCACACGATGCGAATGCCGATAGTGAAGCGTTGGTTGACAGGCAGACAAGCGCGTCGTTTCGCGACCCACGCTCGCTCGCCCCCTTGCGCACGCTCGCTCGCTTGAAAGGTCACCCGCGAGCAGTCGCGTGTTCTTGCGCTCATTCGCTCCATTTTAGGCTTGATTCAGGAGAAGTCCGCGTGGCTGGCGACCGTCTGCATATATACGCGTAACACAATCATTTCTTCCATTCAGTATCGGGCGTCTCTGTCGTTGAGGCTCCCTGTTGTCTCTTTCCATTATCGAAAAGACCCCATGCGAGCGATCTTTCAGATGGAAGAGCAGCAAACCACATGATGCAACACAAACCTGGGCCAGAATGGAGCGAATCATCACCACAGCGTCATCGAGAGCTCGTTAGCATGCTGATCGTGGCCCCATTGTCTATGCGTATCTATTAGTGGCAGCACAGAGAAGGAGGTGCTGCTCAGAGGCACGAAGTAGGTCATGCGGCTGCCGAAATGTCATTCCGATTTTGTAAATTGAGCTCTTCCCAACAAACAGTGAAAGTCCGACAAAATAGGGTGGAAAAGCAACGCAATCGCACTTAATCGAGTATCGTACCTTAGCGAAATTCACTGACTTTCGTGATCAACATCAAGCCAAAATTGCGACGAGAAAACAAAAAAGATTCTTGAAGCTGGTGGAACGAGCAAGAGCAAGCGACGGTGACGACGATGGCGGACGCGGACGCACTCATCTTTACGGCGCTGCATCAGAGCGAGTGGTGCGCTCTCTCCGACCAGTAGCTGCTGTTATCACTTTAGTGCAATTCGCTGACCTCTGTCGCTCTCTCTTCTTTGTGTGTGTATCTATATGTCTCTGTCAACAACGCAGTCTGGCTGAAAATGGCCACGCTTCTTCTTCCGATTGGAGCGTCAGGGATCTCAACTGCGACGCGCTCGTGGCGATCGTGTGGAAATGCCTCGCGCGCGTACAGGCGGCGGTCGCAGACTCCCAGCTGGACATCCAGCTGCCGGCGTCGTTTGACGCTCCCGTCGGTGTCGCCGCGCGCCACCGCGTGGGCTCGCAGCTCGCGAATATCCTCAAGGTAAACGAGCATTGACCAGATTGGATATGGAAATTGCGCTATCGATTTGCCGACCAATTATCGCTGTTATATCTAACCAGTTTTTGGATCTTTGTTTTAAATAACACGTAGGATCTCGGATATGCGGGCGACTGCGGGTACAACCACTTTCTGTATCCAAGCGAGAAGGAGACGCGCAGTATCCTCACGTGGCTCGTGGGCAAATTGCCGCGCACTGCTGCTGAGAGCAGCCTTGACGACGCGTCAACGCTCACGTCTGTATCTTCAACACCAGGACAATCGTCATCATCGACGTCTGCTTCGTCGTCGTTAGCTGCGCTGATGACGTCCGAGCGGCTTCAGAGCATCTTTAGCAGCTGGAAGCAGGAGAGGACGTTGTTTGTGCTGCCGAATCGAGAACTAAACGGACTCCGAGGCTTCCAGTCGTTGCCGCTCAAGACCGCACCAATCGGTTTGCCCTGGCGGTCGCAAAAAAGAGGTGAAGACGAAAAAGGTAAAAGCCAAGTCCTGCAACAACTCTTCCCTGAAGCTATTGATGCTGACAAACTCTGACTAAATTTTGTACGGATTTGTTGCGTTGAGGTGGCTTTCTCTTTGACAATTTCCCAAGTGCGTCTCTCAAGCCAGCATCGCTGCTTGAAGCATTAGCGTCCAACCAGCGCAGAAACATGCAGCAGATCAATCTCTTTGATGACGAGGATGGAGCGGAAGCTGGTCGACAGACGAGTATATTTGAGTTCGAGGAGCGCGTGAGTCGTCACAATGACGTCGAAGTAAGAATCCGTCGTCTGGTAACTATTTTGATAGCGCTGTATATGGTTCATAGTTTGCTAACAAATTGTTTCGCCTTTGTGAGCAGGAAGCTACGAGCGAAAGCAAACTCGTTGCTGAGGAGCTCAGTAAAGCAGGGTTTATGGGCCAAGGTGACTCAGATGACGAAGACGGAGACAACAACAACGAATTCTCGCTGGGAAAGCTGACAATGGCAACCAATTTCGGCTTCCTCCCGTCAGTCGAGTCGCTCGTGTCTGGTGCTGCTGATCCAGTATCTCAAGCATCATCGACATTTGCTGAAAGTAGCGACTCTCCGAGTAGCAAGCAAGACGCGGCATTAGTTTCGGATGCTTCTCCGCATGCGATAGCACCTCTTGCTGCTCTCACTGTCGCGGAAGAGGTGGAGATGCTCGAGCAAATGCACTCGCAGCTCGTGGAAACCCAGCAGCGGATCTCAAAGATGCGCAAAGTCATTGAACGCGACCACAAGGAGCTGCATCGCATCCAGATTGAGATCGACGAGTCGAAGAAGAAAGGACTCGAGATGAAGAAAAGCCTCGCGACGCGCCAGCAGACGTTTGCGATGCTGCCTCAGGCGAAAGAGAACATCGCGAAACTTGAGGTACGTTTGTGGGACTTTTTGGAGAGAGGGATAAAGTTGTTGCGCTTTGTTGTGAGCAAATTTTTGGCGGTGGCTCATTGTATTCGTTGTGTTTTGTGTACGCAGACCATTTGCGCCGACAATGCAGAGAAACTGAAGCAACTGGGAGCCGAATGGGAAGCTCACCGAGCTCCTCTCCTAAAGGAAGAAGCCAAACTAGTCGCGATGAAATCAAACCGGAAAGCGCGATGCCGCCAGTTTGTCGCCGAGATGAAAACGTTCCGTCAGGAAATGAAGGACATGGTGGCCGCGATCCAGGAGAAAATGGACTCGGTGCGGATCCTCGACCGCACTTTCTCGCAGCTCCCCCAGAATCTGAACCGGAGCATGTATACTGCGCGCATCATGGAGATCATCAAGCAAGTGCACAAGCAAAAAGCCGAGATTTCCAAGATCATCGACGACATCAAGTCGATCCAGAAGCAGCTCAACTTTGCGTCCGAAAAGCTTAAGCGAAGCGAAGCGGTCGCGGAAGACAAACTCTACAATGCCGCGAGTGCTGCTGTCTCGGGCTCGAGTAGCAAGGACACCCAGAACAATCCGTTCGTGGAGTGCTACCGCAAGTTTGCCGAAGTGCGCGAGCTCTTTGAAGAGCTCATAATTGTCGTGGGCGACGTAGGCAAGAAAGAGAACGCAGCGCGCGACCTGGAAAACTGGATCTCGCAGCTTCAGAACCGCGACAGTGGGCGACACCTCGACAAGGTGCTCTCGGACTTGAAGAGCGTGCAGATGGAGAACAGCGCTCTAATGGACCAGCTGCGTGCTCAACGAGCGCATTAAACCTTTTCTGAATGTAAGTGGCAGTCTTTGCATGTGTAATCCTGTTAATATTTTCCAACTACTTTATGGAGAAATCGGGGAGCGGGAGCCAGCCATTGTCGGGAGAGATTGCTTCGTCTAGTATCACTACAGGCAAGAAAAGCGTCAGTATTGTTGTTGTTACGAGAATGACCAAGCAGGCGCGATGTGAAGGACAACCAACGTACATTCAAGCAGATGATCTGTCGCTCGCGGCACCAGATCTGCAGTGATGCTCGTGCTGTGGCTCACGTCAGGGCTCACGTTCACCTCGAGGAGCCACGCGCGGTAGTTCTCGTCAAGTAGGAAGTCAAGTCCCAGCCATTCGAAACCACACTGCGCATGTGCGAGAATCGACAAATCCAGTACCAAACAAAATGCCAGTCGTTAAGAAAGAAACCAAAGTTCAACACGGCAACAGATCAACCACGACCAGGATCTTTCAGCGTACCCCGACGGTTTTGAGCTTGGACGCAGTCGAGAGAACTGCGATGCGAGTCGCGTGCTGCATCTGCGGGACAATGGCCTCGCTCCACACGTCACGTCCATGCTGTTGTCTATTGAATTAACATCCACAACAAACAAAGTTGGGGTTAGTTCTACCATGTTGCAAAACCATATTCCGAAGGACACAATTGAACACACCTCAGCAGGTCTTGAAACGTGTCGGAGCTCCACATGGATTCAACGAAAGCGTCAGCGGCGCCGTCGCCGTGTTTCTGGATCGAAAAGTTGCTCAAGTGCACAAACTGGTCGTCCAGCCGGTCGCTCTGTAGTCCAAATGGCTCAGAGCAGAAGCGCAAGTAGCACTTGTGGTACCAGAACACCTGCAGCGGCTCCAGCGACTTGATGAGCACCCACTGGCGGATGTCGAATTTGCGACCTCTACGCAGAGTCAACAGTGGCTGCTCCATGTATTTCTGCACCACCCACTTGTTCTGCGGTGCAGTTAGTGGTGGTGGTGATGCTAATGTGGACGCTTCGTGCTCTTTGCCAGTGAAATCTCCATCTTCAGCGTCATCGTGAGCTGTCGGCAGCGCTAGAATGTCGTCGAGCGACGTCAGCAACTGGATCCCCCGACCTTGCGAGAGATTCGACGGCTTGCAAATCCACACGCTCTGGTTCTCGACGCCCACAGCGCCAAACTGGACGTCGAGCTTCCGCAGAATCTGCAGAATGTGCTCCACTTGGCGTATGAGCTCTCCGTCTTCAAGAGGTAGAGTAGCTGGATGACTCGCTACTGACACGACTGACGCTCGCTCTTCTCTCTTAACGCGCTTTCGCAAGAGCACCTTCCATTCCGAACATTGTGTAGCAAGAACCACAGATCTCCGTGCACGCGAAAAGAATCGCGGACCAGCATCAATCACAGCATTCAGCAGCGCACACGCAGCTCTTAGCTCGTCAAGCGCTTTGTCGTGAGCAGCAGGCTGGATTGCGTAACTCTTGAGGACCGCGAGCGCGCTCGAATAGAGAAACCACTCGACCAGCAGCTGCTTGTCGTCGTCGTGCAGGAGATCAAATGTGCGCAAGTAGAACGCGTCGACACCTGTTTCAGCATCACCACGTTCGACTTCCAAACCGTCTCTGCCATGAGCAGTAACAGCAGCAGCAGCAGTGCGCTCGTACTCGTAGAGCGCGTGCGCGAAGACGTCCTTCTGCGAAAAGAGCACCGCGTTCTGGAAATGGTTGAGCCACTGCTGTTGCTGCCCACTGCTGCTGGCAGTTGCACGCCGCCGCGCCGCCAACGACGTCCACGGGATCTTGCTGTAGTTGGTCCACTTGAGACGCGACTTCGGGAACGACAGGTGCGGGTGGCGCGTCCAGCCGCGCGCCTCGAGGCAGCGGATCACGTCGCCGAACTTGTCGTCTGCGACGAAGTTGTTGGGCTGCGGCGCCTGCCTCATGGCGCGCTCACGAAAAGAATCCAACTCGGAAAAGCGCCGAGTGCGCGTTTAGCCTTTGATATTGCGTGTGTGACTTGCAAAATCGCGGTTCTGAATACTGTGAATTTTAAAGAGGTAATTTGATGAAGCTTCTATATAGTTGTTCATTTCAAGTTGACAAGCTGCTCTAGTTTTTGAGGTGAATATGGCAACGACACCATAGAACCGTGGAGGTGGAGATTTTGATGAAGCATACATTAACGTTATAAAGGCAGCGACAGATAGAATGATTCGGTCGGTACTGGTAGCGTGGACGCTTGCGGTTCTCCGTACAACCACTAACGCCACCAACAAAACTCAGTCCGTGGCGTAAATAGACCGTCGACAAATCTGTTTACCCCCACGTCCCTGAGAGCTGTTGCCGATTCGAGATGCGGCCAAACCGCACGACCACCGGGCGAGGCGCTTCTCGCAAGCGGTACAAGATGCGCGAGAGACCGAGTCCAGCCACCTCCTGGCCGTTCACCGCCAGGATCACGACACCGTTCTGGATCTCCGGATAGCGTGCCGCCTCCGAGTTGTCAAAGCACTCTTTCACGACCGCGAACTGCTTCGTCTCGTCGGCGCCAAGCTTCATGCCGATCGCCTGTTGCTTGAACACGATGTCGAACACATTCTCCATGTCATCCAGCGGGTTCTCGTTTGATGCGCGTCGCATGGGTGACGAGCTGACCGTGAGCGACGGCGACGTAGGCGACGATCCTCCGTATTTGCTGGACATGTTGTGGTATGGGGAGTTTGGAATCGTTGGGTTGATGCGCAGAGGGATGTTGTCTTCCGCGTTGTCGGAATCAGAAGACGAGTGAGTGTCCGCTTTCTCTGGTGGAAACTCAAGGCGCCGAGGTGGGGCACCAGAGTATGACGGCGAGTGCGCAGTGTGATACTGGTTGCTTCCAGTCGCGCCAGATGGCGGTCGTTCGGACACTCGTCTCCCTTGGGCATCGCGCGCTGGGGTCGCAGGCGTCAACGGAACTGGACGATGTGCCGCGTACTGCGGTTGCTGCGGAGTGTTCTGCCGGTACCTGTATCCGTTTTGCGAGCCGCGCTTCTCGTCGTCAAAGGAGCCGCGCACGTACTTCTCAAGCAGCAAGTGGAACGCCTCCTTGTTCTGTTTCTCTTTGCGCTGCGAAGCTGGCAGCGGGGTACGCTTTCCGATCAGCGTGTATGCGTAAAGTTGCTGGAAGAACAGTCCGTTCGTGGAGTTCATCGAGTCTTCCGAAAGCTGGAGCCCACCAGGGTAGGATCGCAGCCATGGGAACATCGCGCTGATATCATGCAAAGGAAGACATTCACAAGTACTCTTTAGTGACGTGAACAGAAACTATATCACAGGAATCATTTGTAGATTGATCGTTTCTCAATATGTACCTGTTGAACGTTGTGTCAGGCGTCTGCAGCAGCGTGCGCGCGTCGACGACGTCCATCGGCGAGATGCAGCGTCCAAGCTGGTCGCCCAATTCAATCACTAAGCCACAATACCGCACAAAATTGAATCACACATGTCAGAGAGGCTCATAGAGGCACGCACGCACACAGACACCGACTGATCAGTCAATTGCGTCTCACTCACCTGATCGCGTGGTGCGGTTATAGAGCACTTCCAGCTCATCGTTCTGCGAGACCTCGGTCTGGTTCATGCGCTTGAGGTTCGCGCGCTGGATCTTCTTCGCCTGCATGAGCAGCCATTCCGCCGGCTGTCGCGGGTCGCACGGGATGTCGTACGTCTGCGTCTGCACAAACAGCCTGCACACATACACATAGCACGTTTCACACGTGGTTCCCATGCAGTCAACAGGCAGGAATAGAATCCGACGAAGAGAATGTCAGTCATTGAGACAAGCAGGGAACGAATGAAAGAAGGCAAGGCGAAGCAGGGGCACGCGGCACGCATGACGCTCAGGCGTGTTACGTACCGCACAGTAAGCGACTCCCCCATGATGAGTGATGACGGCGATGGCGCTGTGTTGCTTCGCGTTCTTCTTCTGAGCGGGGCTGTGCTGTCTGATGGACGCGCTTGCCTGTCGATCGATTAAGCTCAGCGCTGCTTCTTCTTTACTGAGGCTGCCAGGCTGCACCTGCGCGTGAAAAGCAAAAGCGGCCACTGTTTGGGAGTGTGTGGTTTCCGCCCCAAAAAATGATTGGGAATCGATATCATTTTAACGAGGGCATCCAAATAAAAAGGTCTGATTTTTGCTTCTTTTGACTCAGTCTCTGTCGATCAAGAGTGATGGTCGCGGGGTTTCACCCGTTTTGATAAAGTTTCACAGATACAAATTGGGATTTCTTTTTTTGAGTGGTGTTATTTGGCTGAAGCCACCAAGCAAAAGTGGCAAAGTGATGTGCGGCAGAGAAGGGATTTTTGTATATCTGGTTTCCTTTTCTCTATGTTAACAGTGTGAAGGGATGGATGGAGGACTCATGCCGCTCGATATGACAAACGAAAATGGGCCTGGAATGTCATTCTATCGCGTTATATATCTACAGATATCCGCCCTGCTGGCTGTCTATCACTCTCACTCACTCCGTTACATTACTGTACCTGGACACACACAAACACAAACAACATGCACTTGCATTATTTTCTCTATTTACTACGTACCGATCGCAACGCTCAGCCCAAACTAATTCAGGCACTCGCAGCGATGAGGTTGTCCTTCATGCGGATCACCGCCGACCGCCCGCGCGTCGCGAAGAGCGTGGCCGTGTCCTTGAGCTGCAGGAAACCGCGCTCGCCGATGAAGTTCTGCTCGAGGTTCAGCTCCCTCAGCGGGTGGCTTCGCGGACTTTTTTCTCTGGCGGTCGATGCCACAACTGGCAATGCCAACGCGTCGGTGAGGGACACGACGCCGTCATCCGAGATACCGTTGCCGCGCAGCGAAAGCTCTTGCAGTCGAGGGAAGCGATGGCTGGACGCGAGCAGAACAGACGCGACTTGGCTCGTGATGCGGTCCTGGAGCCCTTCCGTGTACGCATAATCGAGACCGAATCGCCGCAACTTGGGCAATGACGTGCGGCTGAGCGACGCCAGCAGACTGCGCACGACCACGTTCCGCGAGATGAACTTGGCTTCGTTCTGGAAATCAAACTGCTGCGCATGAGTCTTGCAGCCAAAGAGTGTAAAGCTCTCCAGGTTGGGAAACTTGACGATGAACAGCGCGCGGTTTTCAAACGAGAGCGAGTTCAGGGCTCGCGTGGACACGTCGATACTGATGACGAGCTCTGGAAGAATCCGATTCGCCGTCGAGCAGGTCGCACTGCAGCGCAGAATGTCTTTCGCGTCCAAAAACGACGTCACGTGCTGCAGGAGATCGTTGTTGCCATCGAAGAACAGTAGACTTGGTGCGCTGGTTCTGGCAGCATGTAGTACGAGCGCATTCTCGGCAACTCGCTGCCTTTTCGCTGATCCTCTGTTTGATACGCCTCGTCGTCGCTTCTGTAGACGCACCACAACACCACTATGCTCGTCAGTCTTTCTTGCAAAAAGGATCTGGATCTGCTCGTCTTCGACAGCAAAGGCTTCGTCTTCTTTCATCGCCAGGTTGTTCAGGTGCAGCTTGACCACGAGCGAATGCAGCCTTCGACTCAACGTTTGCGGGTTGCGGTACTCCCATGCGGAGAACGCTTGGCTGTAGAGCGCGAGCTCAGCGCGACGCGCAATGTACGAAATCTTCGCGTCCACTTTGCCGTACTTGGTCTTGAGCAGCACCAATCTGTGAGAGAAAGCAACAACAACGCAAACGCAGAACACATGTCAGTTGATGAAGCGAAAACTTCTAACGCAAGCGGACGCATGGAACTCACATATGCAGCAGCACCGTGCGTCGCGCGACCATGTCGATGCTCGAGTGCCACGCGCGCTTCGCAAGCTGCGGGTGGATCAGCGCGCCAAGCGGCAATGCAGGCGAAGAGGCGGTCAACGGCGACACATGCGTCATTCTGTATGTAGCGCGTCCTGCTCTTGGTGGATAGACAGATGCGCCTCTCTTGTGGGTAGTCTGAACGCCAATCGATATCTCTGGACGAAGCTTGGAATAGATGGCACGACGTCACAGCGGCGAACAGAAGCAGCAGTGCGGTACCAAATGCTTTCTCAGCGACCAGCAAGGGGACTCGTCACGCGCACGTGTGAGGGAACGAGTAATGAATGGCTCGACACGGAAGAGAATGGACGAACGAACGGACGAATGGGACGCGCGGCGACACGCGTGAGTGCGACCTGCGTAGTAAATAGGAATGTCATCATGCTTTCACTCTCACCGTTCGCTCTCTCGCTCACTCACCCATGCTGTTTTTCGCTGTGCCTGTCGCCTCTTCCCCTGCGACGCTCGGCTATTCCATCATCACCACCACTGGGTCCGCCGTTCTGACACTTGAAAGGGCACATTTCGGCCAGAGGCGCGCGACATTGTGCGTGCCGCAGAATCAGCTGGTTGGGCGGTGCGTGGGTGAGGAAGCGGGCAGGCGTGGACGATAGCCTCACTGATCATACAGCACAGCGAAGCACTGAACCGCGCGCTCTCTGCCTGCCCGATGGATGCACTCCGCACTCTCCATATTCCGGGCGTCTCTCCGCGAAAACAGCTGCGCGGATGTGCAGCGACAGCAGCGGGAGGCAATTGTGGGAACACCCAGGTATGTGGGTCACACTATACTAATCTGTTCATCTGAAAATAGGGTGATATCTAGAAATAGGTTTAAAACTAATTTAGGGGTGTAGGCAATCCACACACAGCAACATCACATCAGCCAACTGTGGATCATGCGCATGTGAAGATGGCGGAAGAAGAAGCGCATGCGAGCAGATCCACCGAGCAGCAGCAGCGCCAGCAGTTGCACGCGTACCTGGGTGAGCTGGAGGATGTGGAGCATCCGGTGCACTCGTACTTTCCTGAAGGCGCGGTCGTGAAACTGCCGCTCATCTACCTTCCGGATATCGTACGTGCACATGCTTGCATTGTGGTTGCACATGCAAAAAACGTTTACTTTTTGCCCACACTGTTTGTCTGTGGCCATACTTGTGGTGTGTGTACGTGATTGTATGGCGAAGGTCTTGTTCCCAGGTGATGACCTGCCGCTACGCATGCTCTCGGATACAAGCATCGAGTCCATTCGCGACCAGCTAAGCAGTGAAGGCGCCGTGCTCGGCGTGCTTTGCCCCTACCAGGTACAATCAATCTTCAAGTTGATGCAAAAAGTGATCCGGCAATAATCTGACAAAGCGCTATCTCTATCTATGTGGAACAATGGGCAAATGTAGGGCGATGTGGTGTATGGCACAACCGTTCGCATCGAGAAGTTCAGCGTCGTGGACCGTTGCGCAGCAGTGACTGGTGCAGCAAAGCAGCGATTCCGCGTGAAGAACCCGCGCCAACAGAACCATTCGGCGTATGTAGAGGTGGAGATCCTACCGCACCCAAGACCTCCACGCTTGCCATTCGCGGTGTGTCACTTACGGAAAAGAGAGGATCAAGATGCCAATGATCCGACGAGTGCTCCAGCCGGTCAACCGCAATCTCAAGCAGCAGCTACGAAGAAACGTAATGCTCAAGACTTGTTTTCTCCAAGACTGCGGGGCCAACAATTTACAGGCTACTGGGGACGCCACGTGTACGCGCTCTACGATGTGCATGAACTCGTCAGACGCATCCAGAGCATGTTTGTGTCGTCGACGCATTGGACGTGGTTCGCCAAAGCCTCGAGCGCTCCAAACCAGCAGCAACAACAGCAAAACATACAGGAGCACAGCGGCTCGATGCTCCACTACCTAATGCAGCCGAGTGAGCAGCAGGACCCGAGCATCTTCGCCTACTGGGTCGCTGGGAACCTCCCACTGGATCGCAAGGAGCGCCTGGAGCTATTGGAAATCGACTGTATCGTGCGGCTCTTGCGCAAGGAGATCGAGATTCTGGGGAAATTCGGCGACGATATTTATTGCTCGGGGTGCGGCGCGTTCCTCGCACACACACGAGACATCTTCAGCATGACGAGCCACGGTGCAGCGGGCACATTCGTGAACCCCGGCGGGAACGTGTTCCAGATCCTGACGCTGCGAGAGATCCACTTGGACCACGTGCTGATCGACGTCGTGCGGAGCACGCAGGACTCCTGGTTCCCGGGCTACTCGTGGAGCATCGTGTACTGCAACTCGTGCTACCGGCACCTCGGCTGGCAGTTTGACCGCGAAGCCAGTGAGAGTGAGAGCGCGCGACTGCTCTCGCCTGCTCGCTTTTTTGGCTTTCGACGCGCCGCGCTGACGCAGTCGTTCTCTGGCAGGCGGTACGCTATCGGGGATTCGGACTCGGAAGACGCGGATGACGCTGACGATGGCGTCGAGTCGCTGCTCTCGTCTGTCGACTACCAGAGTGACGACAATGATCTGGACTGATAATGCGTAGATACAGAGCCCAACCCCAACAACAAAGACATGCGCATGTCGTCGCGTTGAAGATCCCCGTTGAAGAGCTACAGACTGTATGGGGGGGAGGGGGGGGCATTAGCAACAGAAGACAACTATCAAACAATATTGAGAGACGCGTTTAACAAATTCAGAATTCCGCTTGTCCATGAGATTTGTTCTTTCTGTTTGGTCTCAAATCGAATGTATTGGTTTGTTTATTTGTGGGTTTTGGAACACTTTTGCCAAGCAGCGTGTCTTCTTGTCTTCTTGTCTTCATGGCAGCGCACGTTCACTTGTGCGCCATCCTTCAACTGAAGCAAAAGACTGCTTTAACACGTCAACTTGTGAGGGATCTTTTCGTTTTCAACTAACATTAAAAGCCAGTCAAACGAGGTCAAAAGAGCTCTTCGGTCAAGCAGCAAACGCTTAGTTGTCCGAGACGATCCAGGTGTCGAGCGCGCGCTCGTAGTTGCTGATCTCGTCTGGGTTGAACCACATGGTGATTTCGTGCTTGGCCGAGTCTGGGCCGTCCGAGCCGTGGATGAGGTTGCGGCCCGTGGAGATGCAGTTGTCGCCACGGATCGTGCCTGGCGCCGCGGCGTTCGGGTTGGTGGCGCCGAGGATCTTGCGGCCGGTGAGAATCACGTCCGTGCCTTCCCAGACCATGCACACGATCGGGCCCGAGGTGAAGTACTTGACGAGACCTGGGAAGAACGGGCGCGCCGACAGGTCGGCGTAGTGCTCGCGCGCGCGCTGCTCCGAGGCAGTCACGAGCTTGAGCGCCACGAGCTTGTAGCCCTTCTTCTCGAAGCGGTTGATCACTTCCGAGATCAGACCGCGCTGCACGCCGTCAGGCTTGATGGCGATGAAGGTGCGCTCGTGCTTGGTGCCTGGCACGCCAGCGTGTGGCACGACAGGGGCGGCCTTCAAGTGGGACTCGCCCGTCGAGGCGCCGAACGCGAGCGCGGCGGTGGCGGCGGCGACCGCCATGACGGCCACTGGGGCGGTCTTGGTGGCGCGCACCTGTGTCTGCGAGGTGTGGAGCGCGCGGGTGGCGTTGCGCTTGGCGACGGCGGCGACGCGGCGGGTGGCACGGGCGAACATCTTGGCTGAAGAGGTGGAGAGGGGGGAGCTGTGAAGTGGAGCTTGAGGTGCAAATGAGCGAATGAGCGGGATCAAAGCAAGAGAGCGAGCAGATTGTCAAGAGAGCGAGCGGATCTCAACGCCGCGAAGAAGATCGCGACGAGTTCCACCACAGATTCCAAACCAACCAATCGCGCGCGTTTGCTTGTATAATTATATATTAACATCTCAATAGAAGGTTTTACACTGAGTTCACTCTCTAAAATACCTGTTCTAATCGATCACCCTCTGATTTTCGGTTGGAATGGAGGCAAGCTTTGGTCGGCTGTGGCGTCCACTATTATCGTCATCCACCACAGGAAAGCAGCAATCAAATCAAAGACAAGCAGGACAAGGAAGATGGCGCTAAGTCCAGTGAAGAAGAGCAAGCAGCAGGCCGAGAGCGAGGCTGCGGATGCTGCCGCTTCCACCGCTAGTGCGCAGACTGACGGCGCCGCCTCGGACGACGAAGATGACCAGGAAGAAGACAAGACCGAGACGCTGAAGAGCAAGGCTGATGAGAGCAACGCCATGGAGAAGCTCACGGACGTGGTCGAGGAGAAGCAGATGGACGAAGACAAGATGAAGCAGGCGTTCCTGGCGCTGCGCAAGCAGGAGGAGGCGGACAAGGAGGCTGAGAGAAAACGGTACGCTGCCGCTGCTGCTGCGCTCATTGCAATTGATGGCTGTTTGTTGGGTATTTGACTGACTGAATGAGTTTTGATTGGCTTTGGATCGCATATATGGCAACGCTTGATATTATTGCAGGGAAAAGCAGTTGGCGGCCGTGAAGGTGAAGAAGGAAGACGTGGAGCTGATCGCCCGCGAGATGGAGATGACGACCCAGGTCGCGGAGCGAAAGCTGCGCGAAGCCGGCGGCGACGTCGTCCAGTGCTTAACTGCGCTCGTCGCGTAGGTTGAGCACAGCCAGGCAGCTTTGGAGAAGAGGGGGGAATGCATAGATAGACCCGCAGAGCAAGCAGAGCTGAAGCCTGTCTGGAGAAATCCCGCGGTCATGGATGCAAACAAGGTGGCATGGATATGGTAGATTTAGTCTATTTCAGCATAGAGCGTGTTGAATTTTCTCCATCCCCTCTCTGTGTGCCTCTCTGCTGCGCGTGCTGTGCATCCTCCGCTGCTTACCCTCTCTTTTGCGTCGGTCTAACTCTACTGCAGCGATTTTAAATATCTACACTATCCCCCTCTCGTCAGTCTCTCGCAAGTTAGTTACCCTTCGACGCGCACTTTTGTGAGGTCCGAGATGATCGCGGAGCCAACCACTGCTTGGTGCCGGTTCTGCGATTTCCGAATCGAGCTCAGCATTCGATTTAACCGCTGCACCGCCACGGTCTCCACCTGGCCAGGCTTCATTCCATGCAGAGATTCGCGGAAGATGTGGCAGGCTTCCATGAGTTTCGAGCCTTTCCGGTTCAAGTGGGGATCGAGTGTGTCCAGCACACTCTGGAAAAGGGGGCTCTTCTTGAAGCGCGGGAAGCTGTCCTTGGTCATCAAGCGCATGATCTCGTCCCATGCGGGGTCGTAGAAGTTCATTGGTAGGATTTCCCCGGGAGCGATTTTCTTTAATTTGTCGATAATGCTGTCGCGGATGATAGCAGGCAGATTCACTTCTTTGGGGGAGTCGGCTTGGATGTAATGTTCTCGTATGTGTTGTGCCACCTGATTTTTCTCTTCCCCGATGGCGGCGCGAAATCGCTCGACGTCCATGCAGAACGAAAAGTTTTCGTCGCTGTGCTCGGCTTGGAGGAATGTCTGGTATCGCTGTGTGAGCACAGTATGCCGCAGCACACTTGCGAGGTCGCATCGCTCGCCGAACCAGGCGATATTGGCTTCAGCAGCGACTTGAGGGAACTCGTGGAATAGCTCCATCACTTTGTCGAAAGGGCAGCTCAAAGTGACTCCGGGAGATCGAGCGAACACTTTCCCTCGTAGAATGTTCAGACGCTGGAAAGTGAACGGACCGTAGTAGCATCCCGGTGTCAGGAACACCGAGTGCTCGCGATGAATCCCGCCTCGCTTCAGTTCCTTTGACGTGATCTCCAGCGCGCCATACACCAGAAAACCAAAGTGAGGTTCACTGAACTCTTGGTCCATCACGATGTCGCCTTTGTGAACCTGGTCATTGATATCCATGTCGTGGCTGAACTGAACCATTCGCTGTAGGGGGATCGAGTTGAAGTACGGAATGACGCCGCTCATGAGCGCTTTCATCCAAAGTCTCTCCTTCAGCAGCTTGTAGACATTTTCTTTCACATCTGGAGCTTTCTCGAGTAGCTCGTGGAACGAATCCTTCTCGATGCTCATCAGCATACAGCTCTCTTTCGCCTTCACGGTAGCTGCGCGCGGAATATTGATCAGCAGCGCCATCTCCCCAAAAAACGAACCAGCACCGAGTGTCGCTAATGGCGTGTTGGCTCGCGTGCTCCACACCTCTAACGTCCCTGCCAGCGTCACAAACATCTGCGTGCTCATGCCCTCGTCTTCTCTGAAAATGACGCAGTTGCTCGGGTACACTCGGATCGTGGACATGTCTGTGAGTATTGCGAGTTTGTCTTTCGGGATGTTCGCGAAAAACGGGATTCCTGCGAGCACCTCCAAAAGATCGGCATTCGTGAGCACATTCAGCGACGGAGCAGCAGGGCTTTTCGCACCGACATCGGTTGCAGGTAGTGTCAAGTAGCGCGTTCGCTCCTGAACTGTGACTCGATCTGCGATCACTGACTTGAGAATCATCTCCTCGCCACCTGTTTGGCACGAGTACCGGCACACCAACTCTGCTTCCGACTTCCAGTAAATCAAGATCTCGTCGGTCTGTATAACGCCGTGTTCGTCGTAGAGCATGCTCGCAGTGACAGTGTACCGCCCATGCTTCGTCTGTGCTGGTCCCGTGTCCGTATCTACAGGAACGCTATTCTGCTGCAGTCGTGCACGAATACTTTGGACCTTTGTGCCATTCTGGTACAAGTCGATGCAGCCTTCAAAGACCAAGAGCACTTGGCCCTGTCTGACTTGGATGCCGTGCCGGTCGTCGGCTTTCTTGAGATGTGCGTGGCGAATCACTTTTTGCGGCTGATCTGCTCCGATCAAGTGCAACAGCGTCGACGCTTCGTACACGCGCGTGATCTCGGCACGTCGCGCTTGAGAACCAAAGACGCCACCCATGCTCTTGCTGCGCGCGAGCCGGTCACCATCCACCACCTCACAGCACGGTTCAGTGGCTATAGTGACGGCGATAGGAGGGAAGCAGGGTGGGGCGAGAGAGGTTTGTGCGACCTCGCGTGGTGCTCAGCCAATAATATGCTTCGTTTCCGTGGCTCCCTCGCTGGTCTAAATGAGCGTTCTTACCCTTTCCGACCGAGCGCTGTGATTAGCATTGACTTGAGCGTCGTGTACAAACATACACGCTCGAGCACGCATCGTTAGCGCAAGCTGGAGGTCTTGGGAGCTTTGCCTGTAATTTGTGCAAAGCTATTCTTGGCGCTTGCTAAAAAATTTAATGAAGCCATTTATTTATAGATAGAGAGCGAAAGACATCTTGTCTACCGCTTTTCCTCCCCAAAGCGTCTCATTTGTGCAAACAAATGAGAACTGCGACTCGGTTCTTTGTACAAATTCCCACCGCATTTTTGGTGGGAGTTGAGAGTGATGGTCTATCTGTTGAAGTTTCCGTGGCGGTTGAATGCGCTCAGTGCGGAATCTCCCGTGAGAAAGCAACACCACCACCCGGCAGCTGTCTGATAAAGATGCAAGAGCCACTGCCCATGATCGGCCAGCTCCACGCAGCCGACCGCGAGACGCGCACTACCCTTCATGTAAGCGAGCAGATGATGGTGATGATGCAGGAGTTCGCGAAGCTTGAGGCACAGCATGCCGTGCGCTTACAGCAACTGTGTGCGCGCATGGAAACGCTTGTCGACGAGCAGCACAAGCAGCACCAGCGTGAGTCAGATGAACTACGAGACGTTTCTCAAGAGCACAGAGAGAAGGAGAACCGAGAGCGAATGCGTGAAGACGGTGGACGTATTCGTGACGGCGGGAATCGTTGTCTTCACGTGTTTGACGAGCTCGTGACGTTCCTTGTGCGGTACAGCTCGATGCACCAGCAATTGAGTGAAAATCTCCAAGCTGATCTCCTCGATGACTGGGAAAAAGAGATTGAGGAGCAAAGAGGTCGCATCGAAGCGCAACGTCCAGAGCAAGGACTCTTTGAAGCACAAATTCGGGTAAGTGCTTTGCTTGGCACTGAGCGAATTTGATGAAGAGTTCAAACCCGCACTCATGCTCATATTTTGTTTCTGTTGATGCATTAGCAAGCGCAAGACGAATATCGCAAATCCAAGGATGCTTTCGCAACCGGATTCAATGAAGCGTGTACAGCAACAGCAGCTGCCGTGCAAGAAGGAGTACCGATTTCGGCGATTGAGCAAGAATGCAAAGCTGAACCTCGATCGAAGGATTCACCTAAGAACACGTCAGCAGCTGGTCGGTACTTGAGTTATTTACCGCTGAACAAGACCACGTGGAGATACAGCAGCGATACAGTTGTGGTTGCAGCTAAGATTGCAGAAGCTGATGCACTACGACAAAAGTGCCGTGAGAAATACACGCAAGCTCATCGACTCCACGTCCGACACGCACGGTTTTGCGACTCACTCTTGCAGGAATTTCAGGTGAAGCGACGCTTTCGATATTGATCCGCACTTAAAGGCTCTAAATGGATGTGCAGACTGACCGTGCAACTGACCGTGCAACTGACCTTGATTCTGCAGCATGCACAAAAGGACTGCGAGTCACATGCGCGAGACAGCGTTCGAAAGCTCATCGTGCATATGAGTGCATTCACGTCAAATATCCAAGTGAGTTTGTTTTCTTCTTGCATTCTCAAATATCTGTTCTTGATAATGCAATAGTCTTCTGCGTACTGACCAAATATGATTTCGTCAGTATGATACGACCCAACTCTACAATCACGTCGACTGCTTGAGAGATCACGAGGATGAGCCTTTGGTGAATGCAACCACGACATTCTTGCCTTTGGCGCTGTGCAATCCGCCATCAGATGAAAGCTTGACGGTCCATCATGTCATGAAGAGGCACTTTCCTTCGATGAATCAACGCCCAAGCCTGCTGCGACACCAAAATGGCTTGCTCGCGATCTCGCTCTCCAAGACGTATCCAAGCAAAGTAGTTTGCTGAGCTCTCGTATGTTGACCATAATGTATCCCAACTACATTGAATTTCATGCTGTATTGTTTGTCCAAGCATTTCCTAACCATCATCTAACGCTATGGATTCTAACGCGCTTTTCTTGACAGAGAACCGTGCTTGTTTCCGAAAGCAATAAATAGCTGCTCATCCCAAAAGGTAACAAATATATCGATGCCGTCGTTTCAGATGAAATGAGCACTTGTGGCCAACATCGGCGTAACTTCTCACTGCTTTCCGCAAACGCCTAAAGAGTTGGTCAGGACTCCAGCGCGTTTGCTCGAGCCGCAAGTCTCAGTACTGACACACGCAGCTCGTTCAGCCACCCAGAACCACTTTCTGTAGCGTGCAGCACCACGCTCCAACTACTTGTCGGTGCTGAGTTGCGTGAAGAAGAATGCTTGCGTGCTGCTAACTCCACTACTCTGATCTCCAGCACCAGCGCTTACAAGTAGAATGAACCAACTCTCCCAAAGATTAGAGAGAGCTGATGACGATCCCGACAAAATTGCACATGCGGCTCGACGACGCCATGCTCAAGTCGCTGAGAAAAAGGTACGTTCTTGCGGTGGTTGCAGCGTTCGCGATAAACCCTTCTCATGAAATGTCTTGTGGATTTGTGTCAGGAATACGGCGCTGAGTACGCCTTCTTCTGCATGTTGTCGCGGAAGAATGTCTTGCGAAAGAGCTGCATCCGGCTGGCGTCCCACCGATACTTCGACAGGTTCATCATTGCCGCCATCATCACAAATTCAGTCATCCTGGGGCTTTCAGACTTCACCGTTGTCGATTCTGACTTGAATCCAGCCAGTACCGGTCTCAAATACGTAAATGGAGTCATGGTCACCGCGCACTCTAGCCGAAATCGCCTGCTGGAGTTGTCGGAAATCCCGTTCACAACGATATTTACCACGGAATGTGTCATCAAGATCATCGCAATGGGGTTTATCTCAGGAAAGGGATCGTATCTCCGAGATTATTGGAATATGTTAGACTTTGTGGTCGTCATCTCAAGGTACAGAGCTTTGTTTGCATGGTTGAACTTATGATACCATCACATTTACACTTACTGCTCGTTTGTTTGGCATTCGTTTAGCGTCGTGGCATCACTCCCAGGGATGCCGAACGTATCTGCGATTCGGACAATTCGAGTGCTCCGACCGCTGCGCTCGCTTTCCGTCATTCCCGGAATGCGTCGACTGATATCCGCACTGTTGAAAGCGCTTCCAGCCCTCGGAAACGTGTTGGTCCTGCAGATTTTCGTCTTCTTCATCTTCGGAATCCTCGGAATTCAGCTTTTCGGAGGTGGTATGAATCGGAGATGTCGGCTTACAGAGTTTCCAGTCCAATTGCCGCCGGGTAGCATTGGCAACAACGTTGTGTGGCCGGTTCCAGAGGAATATCTGCTCCAAGTGCTTGCGAGCCCCGATGACTTCCGATGCACTGACGAACCACTTTTGGAGTACACCGACGAGAGCGTTGGCGACTACACCAAAGAGACATCGCCGTGGAGCACGCCGCGAGATTGCTTCTGGCCGGTGGACGAGACAGACAACTTCATTTGCGCTGCTGAAGGTCAGTCTGGAACTCACCAATGCTCCTCGAGTACAACGTGCGGCTCCAGCTACGATGCGTTCGGCAACAAGCGCTTCAAGTGTTATAAAGCCATCGATTCGTTGTACACTGAAGACTTGAACTGGGGCTATACCAACTTCGACAACATCGGCAGCGCATTCTTCACGATTTTTCAGACAGTTACACAGGAAGGATGGACTCTCATCATGTACATGGTGATGGACTCGTCTGAACCTCTCATCGGTGCGCTGTTCTTCATCATCTTGGTCATCTTTGCGTCGTTCTTCGTGATGAACCTCCTTCTCGCGGTCATTACAGATGAGTTCAACATCGAAGATGACGGGAGTGAGCAGATCGCTGCGGAGAAGAAAGAGCTCGCGCTGCAGGCTGAACGAGCTAGGCTGAGCACAAGACCTCGGTTGCCGTGGCTGTTCAAGATCGTGTCACACCCGTACTTTTCGAACTTCATCATGCTGGCAATCCTTGCGAACACGGTAGTACTTGCGCTCGACCACCACCCGATGCCTGCGCAGCTGGATTCCGACTTGGAAATCATCAACTTCGGTCTTTCCTGCGTCTTTATCGTGGAGATGGTGCTCAAGCTGTTTGGTCTGGGGATCCGGCAATACTCGCGCGACAGATTCAACGTCTTCGACGCGTTCATCGTCACTTCGGGGATATTGGAGTTGATCACGTCGCCGCCCTCTTTCTTGTCGGAAAATCCTCCGAAGAAAGGAGCCGTCTCATCATTGCGCACGCTGCGCCTATTCCGAATCTTCAAGCTTGCTCGGAACTGGAAATCGTTCCGTGATCTACTCACAATGATGGGCGGCGCAGTCGCTAGCATCGGAAACTTCGCGGTGCTGATGTTCCTGTTCATTTACATTTACGCGTTGGTTGGGCTTCAGGTGAGTTATCTGTGCTTGATTAATCTGCGCATTTGGTGGATACGATTCTCACAACTCTGCTCCTCCGTGTGGGGTGTTGGTTGTGAACAGTTTTTTGCAAATACTATGCGCTACGATAGCGATGGATTTCCGATGCCAACGAACGATGTGAGCTTTTGGACAGGAGAGGTAAGTCGCTCACATATACTTGAACTCTGGGATCCGTGTTCTTGCTTGCTGACCGTTGGTTGTTGATCATGTAACAGGTCCCCCGGCTCAACTTCGATACACTCCTGTGGTCTGTCGTGACGGTTTTCCAAGTCATCACTGGAGAAAACTGGAACAACATCATGTACGACACAATTCGAGGCAACGGCATGGTGGCGTGCGTCTACTTCATCTCGCTTGTGAGTGTTTGCCTGTTGGTTTCTGATATGCCTCGATCGTGATTTCGTACATCTCTCAGCTAAGCTAACTTGTTTGTTGCACTCTCGTTTGTAGGTGATTTTTGGCAATTTCGTGCTGATGAACCTCTTCCTGGCTCTGCTTCTCGACAACTTCAGCATGGACGACGATGACGAAGAACGCATGCAGGAAAAAGCGGAAGATGCAAAGAAACTCGCTCAGAAAATGTCGAGTATGAAAATCGCCCCTGCCCCAACGAACGATCGACGGCGGACGAAGCGCAGTTTTCGTGGCTCGGTCAACGGCGCAGACCAATATTTCGACGCCAAACCGATCTTAGAGAACGACGACGAAGACGATGAAGAAGAAGAGAACGTTCATAACTTGGAGCTGGACCAACTGTCCAAGGAGCTGGAAATTCCTGTGCGATCGCAAATCAAATGCAAGAGCGTCAGCAGCTCCACAAACGAACCTGACTTCAAACGATCGAAGTCAACAATGCGGATCCCATCTCAAGCTTCGACTCAGATTGGCGACAAGGAGAGCATGCCTCCTGAAAATGAGCAAAATGCGCTCTCCAACGATGAGAACAGCCCTGCACAAGAGGATTTGTTTAGTCTCTTGCCTCCAAAAGGAAAGACTCTCTTCATCTTCTCAGAGAAAACGTGGATCCGAAAAGCGACCTATCGGCTGATCGCGAATCCGCTCTTCGACAAGATCATCTTGGGGCTGATCATCTTGTCATCTGTCTCGCTCGCAGTAGACAACCCGCTACACGATCCTGATTCTTCTTTATCGAGGTTCCTCAAGCGCACGGACAACGCATTCGCCATCATTTTCTGCGCTGAGATGATGTTCAAGATCATCGCGCTGGGTCTCGTCGCGCACGAAGGCTCATACTTGCGCAACAGTTGGAATATTCTGGATTGCGGGATTGTCATCTCCTCGTTGGTGATGCTGATCGCAGAATCGTCAGGGGGAGGAAAAGGGCTGAAATCGCTGCGATCGCTGCGAGGTTTGCGAACGTTCCGTCCGCTGCGAATGATCAGCCGCCGTCCCGGACTCAAGCTCGTGGTCAATGCTCTCATTGAGTCGATTCCAGCTGTGGCGAACGTTCTCCTCGTGTGTATGCTGTTCTTCTTCATTTTCAGCATCATGGCGGTGAACTACCTGAAAGGCAAGTTCTACTCATGCCAAGGAGACATCTTCGATGCGCTTTCGCCCGACCAGCAAGATTTTCTTACTACGCCAGTTGTTTGGGCGAACATGACAGCAGATCAGCAAGACTGGTTCTCGAATACAACATGTGTCGGCTTTGCCTCAAGCTCAGCTGCAAAAATCACGTCTCGGTACATCTGCGAATGCTGGGGAGCCGACTGGGACCCCGTGATGGCGGAGAACTTCAACAATGTCGCGCAGGCAATGCTGACATTTTACGAGATTTCAACCATCGAAGGCTGGTCCGACATGATGATCGTAGCTGTTGATGCGACCGAAGTTGACATGCAGCCCATCCGCAACAACAACGAGATGTGGACATACTTCTTCTTGGCGTTCATTATGATCTGCCACTTCTTCGCGGTGAATCTCTTTGTCGGCGTCATCATTGACAACTTCAACAAAATGAAAGCTGCGCTCGGCGGGGATTTCATGCTGACACCCGAGCAGCGGAAATGGATCGAAGCCCAGAAAGCAGCTCTTCGAGTCGGCCCAATCCGGATCATCAAGCCGCCCAAGCATCCCACGCGACGCATCTTTTTTGATCTGGTCAAGAGCCAAAAATTCGAGTGGTCGATCATTGTCTGCATCATCATCAACACGCTCTTGATGGCGACGCAGTACTTTGGTGAAGCGACCGTGCAGCTCACTGCGGTCAACATCGTGAACGAGATCTTCGCGGTGATCTTCACGCTCGAAGCGGTGATGAAGTAGATTGCATTCGGATGGGAGTACTTTGACGACAACTGGAATCGCTTCGATTTCTTCGTTGTTTGCGGCACGTTAGCCAGTATGGTCATCGAAGCAATCACCGGTGCATCGGTGCGCTCTATGGCGATGCTTGTGCGTGTTTTCCGAGTGACAAGAATCATGCGGCTCGTCAGGGCGTCCAAGAGCATTCGCCAGATTCTACTCACGCTCTACATCGCGCTCCCGGGACTGAGCAACATTGCCTCGATCCTCTTTTTGATGCTCTTCATCTACGCGACCATGGGCGTGCAGATGTTTGCGAAAGTGACGCTTTCCGACAATATCGATGCGCATGCAAACTTCCAGGATTTCCTCACGGCGGTGCTGTTCCTGCTACGCGCTGCCACGGGAGAAGCCTGGGACTACTGCATGCACGACCTTGCCGCGCAAACCGACGGCTGCGTCGACGACCCGCCTTATAACCCAGAGATGTGCGGCTTTAAGAACTTTGAAGGCTGCACTCCGCTCAACGGCTGCGGCAACACGATCGCATACGTGTACTTTTGCTCGTTCACGCTGCTCGTGACGTATGTGATGCTCAATCTGACGATCGCAGTGATTCTCGAAGGTTTCTCCGCATCGCACGAAGACGAAGAGCCGCTGTTTGAGCCCGAGTTGCTCGAGGAGTTCCAGTACAAGTGGGCGGATATCGACAAGAGGGCGAAAGGACTGGTGCGCATCACGAAGCTCATGACGCTGGTGAGCATCCTCGAGCCGCCGCTGGGACGATATGGAGTCAACATGACCAAGAGCGAGTTTCTGCGCTTCATGAGTAAGTGTTTTTGAGGGTTGTTTTGCAACTGCTGCTATCGGACTAAAATGCTGGTGTGCTTTGTCCTCCCTCTTTGATGCGTGTGCGTATAGGTGATCTCGATCTGCCCATGTACGAAGGCGAGACCGTGCATTTCAAGGACGTGCTGCTGGGTTTGGCTCGAGACATGGTGAAAGAGGTGCGTGGGATTTTCACTGGTTAGTTTGTTGTCCAAACGCACTGATGGCTCTCACACCCACGACATGAACCGTTCTCGTGTATATATTTCTTGCGTAGAACATTGGTGCGAACAACAAAGACATGTCGAAGCTCGCGCCGCCCATGGACGACGACTTTGGTGTTGACATGCTCGATTTCTCCGCGCACGAGTACTTTGCCGTGTGCTGCATCCAGCGCAGCGTCGTGGCGTGGTTGCGCACCAAGCGCGAGCTCGAGAAGCAGTACATGGAGGAGTACAAGAATAAGATCAAGAAGCCCAGCGGCCGACCGAAAAAAGTGCGCGACGCCAGGGTGTACACGATAGGGTAGATCGATGGATAGCATAAAGTAGATAGAAGCTGTTAGAAGAAGCATATTTAGGAGAACTAGCGACTCACGAACGACGGTTTTCGTTAGATCCCCCACACCAATAGACTTTCGTATAGATGAACAAAACCAACTCGCTTTGAGGTGAACAATGTCCAGTCATGTTGCTGAATCAATTGGATCTCTCTCTTATGCACGCATCGCCTCCAGCTCCTTTGCGCTTGGATCAATGGTGCTGCGGATGTTCTGTTGCTGTGTATTTCTGTGTGTGTGTGTCTATCGGCGGCCTCCCCGACCGCGGTGTCCGTCGCGTCTCGAATCCTTTTGCTCTGCACAGCCATCACACGCACAAATATATTAGCAACTCACATCATATAGTCGCACCACATGGAGCATGGAAAACGAGCAGATACGCTCCAATAAATACCTTTTCGGAACGCCCAGTCGACGTGGATTGTGCTTTCTAAGATCTCCTGCCCGTCCATGCGCTCCATGGCGTCCTTTGCAGCTTCAAAGTCTTCAAACTCGACAAGCGCGTAGCCCTTCACGAAGCCCGTTCGCCGGTCCAGGTTCATGTGCAGGTTCTTCACCTGCGCGTCCTCGCCGAACGCATCCAGGATGTCCTCTTCCTGCGCTTCTTCATGCACACCGCTCACAAACAGGATCCAGCCTTCGACCGACTTGAGCGCGCTCTCGTGGTCGCGCGTGTCCTCGCGCACCTTGAGCTTCTCAAACACGCCGCTGTCGTCCGGGTACCGCTCCGAGTCCATTGCGGCCGAGCCCGTGCCGCGGCCCTTGACCACTCGTCTGCCGGAGCTGTTGCCGTTGTTACCGGAGCTGTCCCCGGGCTTGGACTGGAGCGTCACGCGGCGGCCGGAGCTGCTTTTGGCCGGGCGCTTGACGTCCTCTTCCTCTTCGACGGCCATCGCCGTGTCGCTCTCGTAGTCCACTTCGTCCGCCATGCTCGCTCTTCTTGCTCTGCTTGCTGCGCTCTTCTGTCTGTCCGCTCGTTGCTTTTGTTTGTTTGGGGCTGCAACCAGCGAGGGATGCGTGCCGTATGTACTCTACTAAGTACGATTTCATCTCACACACACAACACCAAGTTCAAAATGGAAATGGAGAATGACATGCACATATTACTGGCCGTCGTCTTTGGATGAAAGAAGAGCAAATGGCTTGCATTCACTACTCACACCGAAAGGCAACATGCTAAAATAAAAAAGGAGAGAGAGAACGCAGCGCAGTACCCAATATTTTTTTCAAGATTCCGTCACGCAACGAACGTCCATCCGCGTGCTTCATTCATCATCGGGTCAAATCAGGAGGAACTCAAATGTCATGCCAGAGGTCGTCGTTATATGACGACGCCGCTGGAGGTGATGGCGCCGCCAAAGAGGTCTCGCTCTTGATCGCCGTTGTCGCCGCCGCCGTCGTCGTCTTGGCTGCAAGACTCACGTCAGACGTTCTTTGAGCGGAAGCGTTGGAAACAGCGCTGCAGAGGCTCACCTTGTTGCACGGCGTCGGCGATGCGGTTGTCCTGGTCCTCGATCATCTCGGCCTTGATCGCGATGTCGTTCGCGCGCTCGCCCGGGATCACGACCACGCCGTTGATGTCCGCGCGGATGATGTCGGCATTGCGCACCACGCAGCCCGCGACCACGACCGGACAGCCGACGTCCACCACAGTCGTGGCGCCGCGCTGGCCGTGCACCGACGTGCCGCGCGAGAACGCCGGGAACCCGATCGAGCTCATCTCCTGGATGTCGCGCACGCGGCCGTCAGTCACCACGGCCGCGACGCTGCGGGCCTTGGCGGCGGTCGCGAGCAGACCGCCAAACACCGCGGACGAGCTGCCCTCGGGCGCGCTGATCACGATCACCTGGCCCACTTCGGCCGTGTCGACGTAGTTAAACGGCAGTTTCTTGACTACGGGGCCGTTCGCCGGCATGACCTTGACCGTGAGCGCAGGGCCGCAGATGTTGACCGAGAGCGGGTTCTCGTATCCGCGCACGAGGTCGACGTCGACGAGATGACCCTGGATCTTCATCTGCGCCATGGCGTCCGCGATCGCGCACGTCGAGGTCTTGGCGAGCCGCAGCAGCAGGTCCGTGTCGAGCGCGATCTCCGTGTCCAGCATGCCTGTGATGAGATGATGGTCAGCGCGTTTCAGTCCCTGCAATACATGGTGGTTTTGAGAGGCAGCAGCAGCAGCGTACGCACCGGCGGCGCCCGAGACCGCGAGCGACGCGGCGGCAGCGGCAGCCGCGGCGGCCGACACCGAGCCGCCCATGCCACCGCCGCCGCCGCTGGTCGCGCGCTGGTTGCTCTGGAACGTGGGCGAGCATCCCGACTGCTTCAAGTGCTCGGCCAGGCGCGTGGCGTTGGACGCATACTGCTTCTGGCACTTCTTGCACTCGTAGCGCACGAGCCCCTTGCCGTCCAGCGGGTCCAGGCGCGTGAAATAGTCGTACACGTTGCTCGGCTTGCGGCCCATTGTCGTCAGTCGCAGTCAGTCGGCGGCGTGTTATATTCCTTTCCTTGCGGCTGAGCGAGAAGAAAACTAACGCGAGGAAACAGAATTTGTAACAGGCAACTTAAAAACGGTTCTAAGACTGCCTTAATAAATGCACTTAGAAAATATGCAAGCCCAGGGTCAAAAATAAAATGAAGTCGCGCATCTATTTTTCAATGACGAAAAAGTAAGTTGTGGTAGCGAAAAAGGTTGCACGAATGCTGACATATAAAATGTAGTTTATAACAGCAACATAGGTGATGTAAACTTCCGGACGAGATGAGAATATAATAGTAATCTACAGTTGTTTGTTGAAACTTTGGCTTTTAAATGTTTTACCACACATTCCCTAACGACACGTTTGGAAAGAAAGTGTCACACAGCATTTCCTCTCTTTTGTATCTGTTTTGGGTAAGACACATTCTTTCGATTTTGACCACGAACCAAACAAACGCAATAATGTGTCCCAACGAGATTGTGTACTTTGTACTGCCACTTATTAAAAAATAATTCAAGCCCGTGCTATTTAAGTCAACGCACATAAAGCAGTATATGTTAAGTCGACGCACGAAAAACAGTACATTGGTCTTGAAAACCAAGTACAGTTAACTCAAATCAGTGCAAGATTATACCCGAAACCACACCAACTGTACACCACAAATTTTCTCTTTTTCCAAGTGAAGCTGCAAAACTCGATGATAACAAATGTATTGAGGTGCATGAAATGTACTGAGCAGAGTTATGCTTTTCTCCAAAAGAAACTAAAATTCACAGTTTATGTGAATTTTATGATTGGTTACTTTGCTTCGTACATGGAGGTCGGGCTGCGCGAAACATGAAAATTGACTTTGCTACGTTGAATATTAGGTTTTTGCAAAGTTAGCGCCATTTTTTGGCCAACATCAGTCTCCGACAATCCACTTGAAGATACCGCGCCGTCAACACATTGCCCGATGCCCCGCGGAGCTCTTCGAGCGCGTCGCCAAGAGCTACGGGCGCCGACAGGAACGCGCGCAGCTGGTCGCAGCTCTCGCTCTCCAGCGACTGCTCGGCGAGGTACGCGACGGCCGCCGACGCCTCGGCGCTGCAGTCGCAGATCGACACCATCTCCAGCTCGTTCACGACCACCGAGTTCATGTCCATCGCCAGCACAGCGCTGCCACTGCCACTTGGGAGCGCTTCAAAGCGACCACGGTCGACAAACATGAGCGTGCCCATCGGCTGCACCAGACTGAGCGCAAACTCCGCAGACGCCTCGGTGCCGCACATGTCGATCACGCCGTCGAACGCGAGCTGCTCCGAGAGCACGTCGTCTAGAGCGCTCGGGTCGCTGATGTCCAGGGCTGTGAGCGTCGCGTACTGTCGCAGTTGCGCTTGCAGGTGGTGGTCAATACTGGAGGTCGCCAATACGTGGATGTCGTCTTGAGCGAGCCCCAGCACTTGATGCACATACCGCGCCAGCAGTCCGATTGTGCAGCCTGCGACCCCATCGGTGACAACCGCAACTTTCTCCATGGCGCGCTGCTTTATCACGTTGCTCGTGCGGATGACCAGCGCAAGGTCGTCGACAAGGAGCGCCAAGTCATCTGGGACTGCACTCGGAAGAGCGTGGAGACTCGCTTTGGGGAGCACAATGTACTCGCTGAGAGCACCGCGAGACGAGCTCACGCCCAGATACTGCGAGTGCGAACAGCTTAGTAGTGATGGAGCGTCCCTTACAGTGCACGCGTCACAGGCCAGGCGCGACGATGCGAGAGCCACGCGCTGCTGCTCCTTGATACCACTGGACTGCCCATGTGCTCCTGCTGCGGCGGTTGGGTTCACGCGCTCGACGATCCCCACAAACGACCGCCCAAGCACGCCATGCTTCCCGGTGGCTCGTTCTGTACACGCCATCGCGTCCGCATGCGACGCGAGCGCCAGATGGACGCGAACTTGAGCAAACCCTCGCTGGAGTACTCCACAGGGGAGTCGCTGATACCGCGCGACCGGTGCGTCTTCAAGTGTGCGAGCGACCGCCACGAGCGCCGTCGTCTCGACCACGATCTTTCGGTCCACGCGCCGCTGTTTCTTCTTCTTTGTGTCGCCATTGTCTCCGTTGCTCTCAGAGTAATCGCTTGAGCTGCTCGTGCTGGCTCTCTGTCCCTCTTCAAGCTGGCGATGCATGTTCTCCAGCACTTTCTGGAGCTCTGCATGCTCGGGCGGATCAAAATTTCCGTTGAGCAGCTGCACAAATCGCCGGAATCCGTCGTTCGCTACCAAACTAATAGGCAGCTGCTCACGCGTCAACCATTCCACGAGTGCGAGCTTGGCGTGCGCGATCTGGTCGGCTTCCATCACAGGTGACGCCACCACTTGTTCGCCATCATTCATACTGACGACATCTTCACTCGTCCCTGCGTGTGGTCCGATATTCGTCGCTGTTACTGATGATCTGCGCTTCTTCTGGCTGCTATTACTACTCTTGGTGTGCGCTCTTGACTCCGTCTGCTCTTGCGGCTGTTTCCTGGTCCTTGAGCCACTCGTAGTGCTGGCGGTGCCCACTGCGCCAGTCGCCTTTGACGACGCCGTCTTGCCAGCAGCAGCAGAGGGCGACGCGGCGTTGCGCTGCTCCATGAGCTGCAGCAGCGCGCCGACGTGGTGGCGCTCCAGGTGGCGCGTGAGGTTGTGCGTCTTGTCCTTGAGCTTCGTGGCGCAGAGCAGACAGACGCGCGAGCCCGCGTCCTCGGGCGAGAAGTCCGGGAAGAGGTCGCGCACGTCCACGGCCTGCAGGCGGATCACGGTCTCCACCTCCGTCTCATCCATCACGGTTTGCCAGCGGATACACACGCAGATAGATAGAGAGAGAGAGAGAGAGCGATAGAGGCTCCGCTCCTGGCTTGTGCTTCTTCACTTCACTGCTTTTTGCTATTTTATTTGAGAACGCGAGCGGACACAAGAAAATCAGTCAGTACTGTAGTGACCGCACAAAGTCCGAATGAAGGACACTGTCAATTGTGCAATATTTACACGTCTCTGTGTGTACTGCTGAAATATTATTCTTGTAAACAATGCCGTGGCTTCGCACGGAGAAGCTCTGGATCATGCAGGACACCACAGGGCAGCACAGACAAGTTACTCCCAGCAGAGCGAACATATTTAAAGAAATATGTTTTTCAAGACTGCACATTTTTGTGACGCATCTAGTTTTTTCATCCCACCCTGCCGGTATATGTTGCTCGCTGAATGCACCGCATCACAATCTACAAAGGCACACTAAGAGAGAAAAGAAAGCGCAATGAGCGCTTTCTGTAATGAGCGCTTGGTGCTCACATCAATTCTTTGTTGTGCGGTTGCAGAATGTTTCCTAGGTTTCTCGCCATCACCCCTTCTGTTGACTCTGCAACTCCTCTGGAAATGGAATATTCAAGCTGAAGAGGCGAGAGTCGGAAGTCGGTAAGAACAACTATCGATGCAGACATTTCGCACCCCTTGATCATGAATGGTCTTTGATAGTCTTGGTGTCAAAAAAATGTCTGACATCTTTTGACTCTCAAATTTAGCATAACCCCCAGACCCCCACCCTCAGTGTAACTTTTTCGGGAATTGCACATTTCACTCCATAGCTGTCTAAAGTCTGAAATGCTAATATTGTGAAACTAGCACGTGTAGTATTCAAATTCGCTCTTGCAACTTTCGTAGCGCTTCTAGGCAACGAGGATGCACAGTGTCTGAAACTGTTAGAAAAGATGGAAATCGCCACTGCTCTATCAGACCTACTTCTCGAAGCACGCTGGTTCAGGCGCATCATGTCCTACAGTGTGATATACAGTCATCCCTCTTTGTAAGAGCCTCTAAAGATGACACACCCTGTGATCCACGGCAACTCCTATAGTAACAGAGAGCTCAATACAAACTCCTATAGACTATAGGAGTTTGTATTGAGATCTCTTTTATAGCGAGTACTAAAGTATGATATAAGACACAAAACGTCAAGATTTTTTCGCTCAAATACCTCCATGAAAGACACATTAACATAGTTTGGGATCTCCAAAGAGGTCTCATTTTCAGCAACGGTTAATGAGTCGCTGCAGCATAGGAAGTATCTTTCCCGAATCTGTGATCTTCAGATTCGCCAGTATCTTGCTTGCGTTATTCTGTTCAGTTACCATTGTCAAAATATAGAGCAGTCTCTTAGTGACGTTGTGGCGTGTGGCGTTAGTTGTCTGTTGACAGCACCAGCTCAAATATTGTTCATCATAATCTTTTATAAAAATGTAAGGTTGAGGCCATTGCTGGGTTGGTTGCTTGCTTCCAGTATTCACAATATTGCAATATGCAGTGCGTCTCTGAAAGCTTCTGCGCCACCTGAGTTGAGGTTCCACGCTACTGCATTTGCGAGTCTTTTATGATATACCTCGCTAGATTCTTTGAATATTTGAGTGGCAGTAGCAAGTTCTTCTCTTTAGCTTCAACCACACTGTCAAAAGCCTGCCAAGTTAAAAAAAATACTTTATCACACCTAACGTACGTGGACAGTTGATTTCATGACATTTGTAGCATCTCGTGGACAGTCTCGAATTTCGATATCATATTAAAATGTCACCTTGGCTTTTATTTTACTACTGTAACAGCTCACGCTGCTGCCACTGTGGTGGCTAAATATGACCTGGATTTTCGAGATGACGAAACTGCTGGGTATGGCTTAGAGAGTGGTATCAACACGCTTCCACCGCTTAGCCCAAATTGCACCACACATTCTAAAGATTAACCAAGGACACAACCATAAGAATCCCGAAGAAACGGGGAATTTGGTAAGCAAAAGGAGCTGCAAAGGAGTCCATATACCTGACTTCAGGACCCCGGTTGCCATGTAGCATGTTGAAAAAGAAGAAGCTCCAGTTGCTCTCCATAATCCTCCTGTTTGATAAAAAAAATTCGACGGTGAACACCGGTACTGATTTTTGCAAGCGAGATTTTAATGATGGAAAAATGAAAGGAACCTGTTGCTGCCCATATGAAATGAAAGCATGCTTGCGGTGTTTTACAGGTTGGAACAGCCTTGTAGCTGTTACGAACTGCACGCTTGAGCGACAGGCAGTTTTCGCTCTTGTCCGCTGAAGACCCTCGGATGGCGTGTACCACGCCAGTGGTCAATTGGTTGGCAGAGCCTCGCCGCAAGGCGGGCGCTCTCAGTGTCGTTGTATGTAGCGACAGTCTCAGTTGACAGAAACACACACAAGTCAATACAGGTGTGTGCTTTGTGGGAGTTCCAGCTCCCAAGTTGTTTGTGTGTGTTTCTTCCGTAGATACACCGCAATGATTGAGCCATGAGCTGTAACCCGTGGCTTCTGAGTGGCGATATGTACGTATTCCACCACAGTCAGGCGCATTTACCTCGCGCTGGTGCGTTGCCTAACGAGTTCTGTTGCTGATACTGACATTGCTTGATACTGGTGCTGTTGGTTGTGTTGCTGATACTGGCAGTTCGAACATGGCAGTATTTGCTGCTGTCGATCCTACGAACTTGGCGATTGATTCGAGTGTGAGCGTCGTCAGGTTTTCATTTACAGTACCAAATCTCCAACCACACACCCCCTCACATGGCTACAGCATCTTGCAATCACGTAAACCTCTCAAAACCGATAATGCAACTCATTAGACGATGATGATTTGCGTCAGACATGTGGAGAAAGGAAAAAGTCACAAGGGTCCCCTTCTCTCGATCACTTCATTTCAGAGCCGACTCTGGTCGTTAGAGTCGAGTCGATCAGCCCAGGTCGGAGGTCAAGGCAACCCCCTTGATCTGGGTCAAGGATGTCTTGTCAAACATGATGATGATGATGATGAGTCGATGCACGGACATAGTGAAATCAACATGTCTGTACCGGTTGCCCCAAGGGGTGACCACCGATGCAAACATGTTGATTTCTCTATGCCCATGCATCGCGGTTGCCCTTTACGAGTAACCACAGTACAAGTTCCTGCGCTGTTCCGTGTGGTGGGACCATCACTTTCGGACCGTTGAATGGACTCACAGAGTGATGATCGAACCCATTTGACTGGAAAGTGGAGAACAGTCGACTTGGCCACACGACTCAAGAAGGACCAAGCCACACGAGCGGCTCCAATTAACCACCACAACGCAATTTGCCTTCTGCTGCACACGCTTCGACAGCTACTACTGCGACCCATTCAGGAGCCATGAGTTCGCTGCTCCAGTCACCGCGCACGCAGGGCTACGGTGCGCTCGCCCAGGACGCCGAGAGCAAGATCAAGCCCAGCAGCGCGTCGTTCCTCTCGCGCCTGCTCTTCTCCTACGCGACACCTCTGATGCGGATTGGCAACCAGCGCCAGCTCCACTACAACGACCTCTGGGACCTCGAGGGCGAGAACCAGACCGCCCAAGCGTTCGAGAAGTTCAACGCGCAGTACGAGCGCCACGACAAGTCGGTGCCTAGAGCCATGTGGCACACGTACGGCGTCCCGCTCTTCCTCTGCGGCTTCACGGCGCTCTTCTCCGCGGCGTGCAACTTGTTCGCGCCGCAGGTGCTGCGCCACGTCATCGACGCATTTTCAGCGCCGGAGATCGACGTCCAGGACCTGACGATCTGGCTCGGTGCGTTCTTCGCGTCGCGACTCGCGAACGCGGTGGTCTCGGCGCAGACACTCTTCTACGTAGAGCTGGTGGCGCTGCGCCTCACGGTGTCACTGAAGAACCTGCTCTTCGAGAAGGCTATGCGCAAGAGCACTCGCAGCACGAACAAGAGCGCCGCCACCGTGGATCTCTCCAACCTGTACACGTCGGACGTCACGAACCTGCTCTTCGCGGCGTTCCAGATCAACAACCTCTGGATCCTGCCGCTGCAGATCGGCGTCGTGGTGTTCATGCTCTACGACGTGCTCGGGCTCGCCGCGTTCGCGGGGCTGGGTGTGATTGGCGTCTCCATGCTGCTCAGCTTCGTCATCGCCAGGTACTCTGGTAAGGCGTTCGCAGACATCATGGCGCGAAAAGACGCGCGCATGAAAGTGATCAAGGAGGTATTCGGCGCGATCCAGATCGTGAAGCTCAACGCGTGGGAAGCCAAGTTCGCGGCCAAGATCGAAACGCTCCGAGACCACGAGCTCTCCGCGGTCGCGCGCGTCGCGTACTGGGGGGCGCTCTCCGTCTTCGTGCTCTGGGCATCTCCGCTGTTCGTGTCGACCGTCTCGTTTGCCGTCTACGCGATCGCGATGGGCGAGACCCTGACGGCCGCCAAGGTGTTCACTGCGATCGCGCTCTTCAACGCGCTGCGCGACCCGCTCCGCGACTTGCCCTCCGTGATCCAGCAGTGTACCCAGGCCAAGGTCTCGCTCGGTCGCATCTCGGACTTCCTCGCGATGGACGAGTACGAGCCTCTGAACGTGGAGCGGGGTGGTGATCCGAGTGCGCACTACCCTGAGGACGTCGTGATCGCACTGGAGGACGGGTGCTTCGGGTGGGACAACGAGACGGCGTCTCCTCCTCTTCTAAAGAACGTCAACCTAACAGTCAAAAAGGGCGATCTGGTGGTCGTCCACGGATCCGTCGGCAGCGGGAAATCGTCGCTCTGCTCGGCGCTTCTCGGTGAGATGGACAAGACTGCGGGCCACGTCTTCGTGCGCGGCCACAGCGTCGCGTACTACTCACAGCAGACGTGGATCCGGAACATGACGATCCGCGACAACATCCTGTTCGGCAAGCCATTCGATCTGTTCAGGTACCGCCAGGTGCTGGACGCGTGCGGTTTGGTGCCGGACCTGGCCCAATTCCCTGGCGGGGACGCGACGGAGATTGGCTCCAAGGGCGTGAACTTGTCGGGCGGTCAACAGGCGCGGCTCTGTCTCGCGAGAGCCTGCTACTCGGACGCGGACCTGCTGATCTTGGATTCTCCGTTGGCGGCGGTGGACGCGGTCGTGCAGAGCGAGATCTTTGCCAAGTGCATCTGCGGCCTGCTGGAGGCCAAGACGGTCGTGCTGGTGACCCACAACCCCGATATCATCGCGTCGGGAGCAGCAAACTACAAGATCTTGGTGGAGAACGGCGAGCTCAAGGGCGAGCGCAGGGAGATCGCCAAGCCTCGCAGCTTCTACGCGCCTAGGCTCTCGCCTCGTCAGGTCCAGGAAGCGCACGAGCACGAAACGCAGGAGAGCAAGGCGGCGGCGGCGGCGCTGGCGGACGCCGGTCGCCTGGTCGTCGAGGAGGAGCGGCGAGAAGGTGTGGTGTCGCAGCAGGTTTTCTTGGCGTACTTCCGCTCGCTCGGCGGCGCCAAAGTGTGCGTCTTGCTGCTGCTTCTGCAGATCTTGTGGCAGGGCTGCCAGATCGGCAGCGACCTGTGGCTCAGCCACTGGACGAGTGGCAGCGGGGCAAGGGGCATTGACGAAAAGGAAACCGAGTTCAACATGAAAGTGTACGCGTACCTGGGGGCCGTCACCGCGCTCATGGTGCTCGCTCGCTCGGCCACCGTCGCGTTCGTGGGGCTCCGCGCGTCGCGCCGCCTCTTTGACGCGATGACGTCGTCGCTCTTGCACGCGCCGCTGCGGTTCTTTGACGCGAACCCGATCGGCCGCCTCGTGAACCGCTACGGCGGCGACGTCTCCTCTGTGGACTTCCGCCTGCCGTCCGCGTTCGGCGACTTCCTAGCCACGCTCTTCTTCACGGTCTGCCAGTTGGCGACCGCGGTCTACATGGTGAACTTCGTGGGCGTGCTGGTCCTCCCGCTCGTGATCCTCTACGTGACGTCGGCCAAGTTCTTTTTGGCAGCCTACCGCGAGATGATTCGTCTCTGGACCGTGGCGTCGTCACCCATTCTCAGCCACGTGAGCGAGTCTGAGGGTGGCATCGCGATCGTCCGCGCCTTTGGACCCGAGTATGTGAAGCGCATGGTCCAAGAGAACGCCAGGCGCATCGACGCGCACAGCGCCGTGTGGTTCGCCGAGATCTCCACGAGCCAGTGGTTCCAAGTGCGCATGCAGCTGCTCGGCTCTGGGGTCGTCATCGTCGTTGTCTCCGCGCTCGTGTACCTGCGCGCATACCTCTCGCCGGGGCTCGTCGGACTCGCGTTTACATACGCGCTCAGCGTGGACAGCGGGCTCTCGAGCCTCGTGCGCTCGTGGTCCTGGGTCGAGACCACGATGGTCGGCCCCGAGCGGATCCTCGAGTACGCCAACATCCCGCCAGAGGGCTCGGACAAGCTTCTGGTGATCGAGCCTCCCGCGCAGTGGCCTCGGGACGGCGTGATCCAGTTCCAGGACGTCGTGTTCAGCTACAAACCAGGCGCGCCGGCCGTGCTCAAGCGCCTCTCGTTCGCCATCAAGAGCAGCGAGAAAGTGGGCATCGTGGGTCGCACGGGCGCCGGCAAGTCGAGTCTCACCATGGCGCTCTTCCGCATCAACGAGCTGGACTCCGGTCGCATCCTGATCGCCGGCGAGGACATCTCGACGATGCCGCTGCACGCTCTGCGCTCGAAGCTGTCGATCATCCCGCAGGCGCCCGTGCTCTTCAAAGGCGCGTTGCGCGCGTACATGGACCCGTTCGACGAGTATGCGGACGCGGCGATCTGGGCGGCGCTCACGAAAGTGGAGATGCACGCGCAGGTCTCGGCGCTGGAGCACCAGTTGGGCTACGAGCTGAGCGAGAACGGTGAGAACTTCAGCGTGGGCGAGCGCCAGCTGCTCTGTCTGGCGCGCGCGCTGCTGACGCAGACGCGCATCGTGGTGATGGACGAGGCGACCGCGTCGATCGACCACGCGACCGAGAAGAAGCTGCAGGCCATGATCGCGCGCGAGTTTCGCGATGCGACGGTGCTCACGATCGCGCACCGATTGGCGACTGTGCTGGACTCGGACCGCGTCATGGTCGTGCGCGACGGCCGGGTCGTAGAGTTCGACTCGCCGCGCACCTTGGTGAAGAACTCCCAGTCCGGGGTCTTCTACGAGCTGGCGAAGGAGGGAGGGTACCTGGAGCGTCTGCTGCTCTAATAGCTTGTGGGTCAATTCGGGAATGAAGCATGCCAAGGGAAGTGAGGATGGGTGGGGGCTTTTTCCATAAACAACAGATAGGAAAGTGATTGAGAACAAAGTACATAACAAGATCGACGATTATCGAGGGCGTACTCGAAAAAGTCCATCTTTTCACTTTATGTTTGTTTGTAAGTTGTATTATAAATACTTCGTATCGCACAAAATAACCAACACTTACGTGACTGCCAGTCCTTCTTCGTCACAGCGTTTCTGCTCCAATCCATGGAGGATGCAAAACTTCTCGTGCATCGCGCAGATAAGCGACCTCGGACCACTTGTTCTTCGCCTGCTCCGCGTCAGCAATAACGCGCACTAGACAGCCTCGTACCTTGGCGTGAACAAGCGCGAGGGCAAGCTGCATACAAAAAGTAGGCATCACAATATCAAAACTATACTGAAACTCATACAACAACACCATCTGGAGGGTGGACTTTCTGATACATTTGCCTTAAGCATGAGTCACTCACTCGCTCACCTCCAGCTAGGGCGACTCCATGTGCGTTCACTCATTCATTTGTTTGCACTGCTTGCAGCACGAGCACTTTTGTTGATACCATCTTACCCCTTTGAGGGAATAAGATGGTATCACCAAGTTCCGTATGCCACACTCCAAAGATCGCAATCAAGCACCAAGGCCAAGATTTGGTAGAACCCACCAAGTTGGTAAACCCTAATGGAATCACTGGGGTGAGCTGATGAGGTGTGTGCTTCTAATTCAAAATGAGTTCGAACCACCTCGAGTTATCTGTTGTACCGGATAGACGCAGTGCTTATTTGCTGATATGGAGTCCAAAGGGCTCAGTTGCCAGCTTCCCATTTTCCGATTTTGATTTTCAAAATCGGAAGACACTGTGCGACTGATCAAAGGATGCATGCATGATAAAGTAAGGGCAACACCTCTGTGTGTGCAGAACCTGCTACGTACCCATAACCTGCGAATGTTCAGTTTTGCATTGTAGACCAACGGACAACCCTCAACGGTTCTGCGAACTACTTCGAGCGCGCTGTCTGGCACGGACCGAACAAAGAGAATTGTGCAATCCGGTTCGAGGACCAGTTTCTCGGTGAGTACATCCGCCCCTCCTACCCGTGTTTCTTGGTCATTTCTCTCTGAGTTTTCTCTCATGCTGGTGCTAGCGGAGTATCGTGACGAGTTCAAGAAGCTGTACATCGCAGCCAGGAAGCACTTGCCTCCAGCCGTGGCAACCCCGAAAAAACGTTTCGGCAGTTATATTTGTTTCATTTTTGGAGTATTTTCATACAGTTGACAATTGCTATTCCATGAATGACAGTTGCTATTATTTTCCTGATAATTTCGTAGCCATCATAAAATCTCCTCCTTAAGGGTAAAAGTGGCGCAACAAAAGAGCCGTGTTTATAACCACAAAATCACTTGACATTTGTATGAACATTTGTAAAAAAGCGTGCCTCCTTTTCTGCGTATTTTTCAAAAAATATTTTCCGCAAGAAAGAAGGCACGTTTTTCAACACATTTACTACCGGAAAGGCATGCCCTCATTTTTGCGTTTTACAATAGCAAATGTGTGGACCTTTTATA